>CAUYRT010038384.1:0-16724 GCA_963574885.1 Lepilemur ruficaudatus
AAGGGAGGGGAAAGTTAGCCACTCCACCTACCCTTGTCGCTGGTCTCCAAGCTTCTCGTGGGCTTTCTCCTTCCAGTTCTCCTCTGCAACCTCCTCCCCTGGAGTCTCTCGTGGTCTCAGGTATCCCTCCTTCTGACCCTCGTCCGATGTATGCTTGTCTGCTTGCTTATTTCTTTCGCTTTCTTCTAAAATCTGTCCTTTTTGCGGAGACACTCTGGCTGGCGGCTTTTCTCGTCCGCCATCTTTAATCTCTCCCCAAAATCCAACTTTCTTGCCCCTTTACCTTCAGTTGTTCTAAGCCAGAAACATTGAAAAGTGGAATCAATCTAAATATCTGCTCCTGCCAGAAAATAATATTATACAACCATACAGAATATGCCACTGATTCATTGTTTCCAGCCTAAACAGCAGTCTCTCTCTCTCTCTCTCTCTTTCTCTCTCTCTCTCTCTCTCTCTCTTTCTCTCTCTCTCTCTCTCCCCCTCCCTCTCTCTCTCTCACCAGTAGTCTCTCTTATTTACTGTCTATGCTTTTTCTGTGCTAAAAATGTGATTCTGACCATTTTCCTCCACAATTTCAGTATTTGGTCTTGCTTTCCACTACTAAGAGAACACAGAAGTCCGCTGCATTCTTGCCTCCTTTCCTATGTTTACATTTTACCAACTATCTCCTCTGCAATCTAAAATGAGTCCCCTTTCCTGGGTATCTTCATTTTCACCCTCTCTACTATGCCCTCCCTATAAGCATTAAAACACAATTAAGCCTACTCCATAAAAGGGGGTTTCCTATACCTTACCTCTGTGACCCTATTTTAATCTTTCAAAGAAAAACATTTCAGAAAATATATCTATACTTCACTGTCTCACCTTCCGTGTATTTATCATCTGGCTTCCAAACACAAACCCATTCCCCACTTTGCCAAATGTGAAATGGCTCCCAAAAAAGGCTCCTCCAGACTTGACCTCTTGATGACTGTTGGCACTTTCGACCACTCATTTCTTCAGTCTATTTTTTTTATTTCTAGGAAAACACACTTTCCCATTTTATTGTCCTCCTCTTTTTCGCTGTCCCTTATTTATTAGGCTTTTCTTACTCTGTTAGTGTTTTGGTGCTCTTCAGGTCTTTTTTATATGCCTGCTTCTCACATTATAATATTTTTGTTTTAGTAATGTGTTCTCATCCAAATCCATATCTCTAATTAACTATATACTGATAACTCCCAAAGAGAAACCTGAGACTTGATCTTCTTACAGAGCTCCTTAGCTGTTTAAACAATTTTCTATCAGATAGCTTCACTTGGCATTCCTCAAACACACCAAATACAGTAAGTCTAAAACTGAACCACTTTTAATAATTCTTGCTATTTGCCAAATTGCTCAATCTTGAAGCCTCGTCACAATCTTTAGCTTTTCTACCTCTTTAACCCACATTTATTCAATAATCAATGGTTCTATCTTCTGATTATCACTGAAATTATTTCCTTGCATGCTTACACTCTGGTTGAAATCACCATTACCTCTTCCCTAGATTACTGGAAGACTACTATACTCTGAACTGATGATACCTCCAATTTACATACTGAGCTGCAATCCAAATGCTATTTAAAAAATGAAAATATGATTCCAGAATTTTCTTTTCTGAAACATTTCACTGTTCCCCATTATTTTCTGGATAAGCCATACTACTGATGGATCTTCTGTGAATGTCACACCTTATCATTTCAGAATCATGTCTAATCTCCCCCTGCACAACCCTGCTGCTATGCTGTGCTTAAGCAAAGATAAACTACTTTGTGTCTTCAGATTATAGCGCAGTTCCCACCACCCTTGTTTCCAAGAAAGATTCCTGTAATAGTATTTCTGATGTATTACCTGATTACTTCCTTCTTAACCTTATATTAGATACTGTTTTTACTAGAATACACTCCTGAGCAGCCATCCTGATAGACACCTAAGTCCAGGTTAGTGCATTAAGTACTAGTCTTATGTATTTTATAGTATAAAATATAGAGAGGGATGTATAAATATAAAACTATAATACAATAGGATTATAGAGATTTTACACTCTATAACTGATTCACCATTGCATGTATTTCTTATGGCGTCACTTGCTTATTTGTCTCAGTTATCTGATGTGATTGCAAGATCCTGAAAGGCAGAGACCATATTGATCTGTCATATTCATCTCCATATGCTAGCAATTAGCACATATGATAAATTATTGCTCATTGAAAGTATAAATGAATGAGTGAATTAATAATTAATCAAATCTCAAGAGACAGATTCTGATTGTTTGGCAAGGCAAAATCTAGCAGACTAACTATCTGGACTGCTGCCCAGATGATAGATGACTGATTTTGGTTCAGTCATCCATTTCTAGTCTAACCATCTGTGTCCAAAGTAATGGAATCATGTGTTCTAAGCAGAAAAATCAGGTCCAAAGAGTCACTAGGAGAAAGTGATAGGCCTAAATATTGCTCACATTTAAAAGCTTCATGAAAGAGGACAATGCAATTGACAGACATTTCACTTAGTCTGCCAAATGCATATTACTTAGACTTCCACTTACAAATCCATTCTTCTAAGAAGCTCTTCTTAATTTCCATCCCCCAGACTACAAGATAGTAACTCTCATTGATATTTTATGTGTTTTGGTCTATGTTTAGATCATGAGCTGGTTGGGAGGATGAACTTTAACTTGTAGTCTCAGTGTCTGGTATGCTTCTGAATAATAGTAAATTAATAGTAGATATTTAATGAATTCATGTTGAATGTTGAATGAAGAAATAATTACATGAATGAAGAAATAAAGTCCTAAATCATATTTATAAGGTCTCAACAAATCTATTTCTTTAAAGTTTTTAAAATAAATTTAAATACACATATATCTAAAGAGTAGGTAGGTGACCATTTTACTGGCCCATTGACAACCTTAAGTTCCAAAATGTAGATGAGTTCCTGATTATTTATATTGCTATAAATAATTGCTTGAATATAATCACCATTTTATTTTCAGCACAGTTCTCTACACAGAATAAGTGTACAATCTGCTTATTGAGTTGAATTAATTGAATGGTTGAACTGCATTGAGTTTGATTTAGATTGTCCCCACCCATATGAGACTATGGAGGAAGAAGACTAAATCATAAAATGGCTGGGGTTTTCATATGTCATGAATTGTTACAGGCCATAAATCATTAAAAAAATTTAATAACATTACTTGTGCTGGAATCCAAACTATAAACTCCTTTTATTTTTAATATATTTCTAAACTAAAGGAATCCACCCCACAAAAAAAAGTTCTTAATGCATTAGTGGATCGAGTCTCTCTTATTTCTTAAAATTGTAAACTAAAATGAGAACCAACAGTGATTTTTGAAAATCAACTTGAAATAATGATTGTCTTTTAGAATACCTCATTTCTCCTTAGCCCTGCAGTCCCCAACCTTTTAGCACCAGGGACTGATTTCATGGAAGACAATTTTTCCATGGTCCAGGGGACAGGGGATGGTTTTGAGATGATTCAAGCACGTTACGTTTACTGTTCAGTCAAACTTCTCTGCTAATGATAATCTGTATTTGCAGTCACTCCCCAGTGCTACCATCACCGCCTTCAGCTCCACGTCAGGCATTAAATTCTCATAAGGAGCACACAACCTAGATCCCTCACATGGACACTTACAGTAGGGTTTGTGCCTCTGTGACAATCTAATGCCGCCACTGATCTGACAGGAGGCGGAGTTCAGGCAGTGATACTAGCAATAGAGAGCAGCTGTAAACACAGATGAAGTTTCACTCTTTGCCTGCCGATCACCTCCTGCTGTGTGGCCCAGTTCCTAACAAGGCATGGACCAGGAGCAGTAGCAGCCCTGGGATTGGGGACCACAGTCTTATCCAACTGATAGATTTGTCATCTGGAGCAATACCACTGCTGTATTAAAAAAGAAAATGTGTCTTCAATTTAAATATATATATGGTGACAGATGGTCAGAATCTTTTTTAACTTAGTGGACCATAAAATATAATAACGGAACTATACATAGAATTTCCTTTTCTTTTTCACCCAGTAACAGAAAGGTTCATGAGGAACAGATGTCTATTTCTCCTGATTAAAGTGAAAGACATTTTTGAACAATTTTTCAAGTGCATATAATACAAAAATGTTTTAAGAATAGTGAATATGCTTAAAGGGATTCTTCATTATCAACACTTATATAGAACTATATCTCTCCTCTAAATATGATCCATTTTCTATAATATAAATCCTGTGAAATAAACATGCCAAATGTATGATGCTCTCTTTTAGCCACCTTTTACTTATAATTATTACCTAGTGTTTTAACCCGGAAGACTTTTGAAATGCAAGTTAAGATCTCACTAAAGAGACTAGTTCTGCTATTTGAAATACTGCTACTTCCTGATAAATCGTATATTATTTTATCCCTCTGTGTATTTGCTTCAATATCATTCCCATTCATCAGGATTATAATCATTTTTCTGTCCTAGAATCCCTCCCTTTTCTTAGTTTCACAGAGAGGCAGTCCAGCAATTACACTTACCAACAGGGATCTGAAATGGTCTTTACTGCTCTGAGTCTAAGTCTGGAAGTGCCTGGCTCCCCAGAGACATGGCCAGCAGATAGGTCCCTGGTTCTCCTGAGAGACAGAAAATCTGCTTACCTGGTCCATTTCTGCTTAGACTTTCTGTGCTATTATGTTCTTCATGCTCCCCATGTAACTCTGAGGAGGGCTCTTTAAAGCTTAAGCTTTCCTTCTTGGTGACTGATCCTTGTTCTTATTATATTTTAGATGGAATTTTAGAAATAGCTGGCTCTGCATCTGACACTGCCACAAGTTTTACTCCACGCTTTCAAAACTGGACCCTTGCCCTATGTCCTTCCTGTTGAATCCCTTATAGTTCTCAAAACCCAGCACAAAAATGATTTCTTTGTAAAAATCCTCTCCAGGATCATGTCTTTCCTGATTTTCACCTCTGGTTCCATATTCCTTCCAATTTCTCCTCACCTTAGAAAGAGGCCCCCTTCACTCTGAGCATTTCATGTGATGGTAACTCTAACCTACTGCTGGAAGTCCACATTGACCAGAAAGAAATAAACATCTTGTTTCAGATTATTTTTATATTCATGATAATTTTAGAATTTTATTATCTTCTTGATTATCATGTGTGAACTTGATTTATTTTTAAGGACACAAATTGAATAGTTAAAATTTACAAAAAACTCCTTTGCCTCACTTACCTGGATATTTCAAAGTGTCCATGTATTTTTTTTCCCATGGGCATAATTATACATTTCAATTTTGTCATATTCTGACTTCTTATTACATATATAGACAGAGCCTATTAGAATGGCAGTTCAATCTATGCCTAATAGATAGAGCGCTGTAAATATTTTTGTAAATTAATGTGGCATATTTTCTTGAAACCAAGATCACATTGAATGTAAGATACCTAAAAAATGAAAACAAATTAGCTCAAAGGGCATAATTTATCCCTATAAGGATGATAATCCCTGTAAGGAAGTGTAATTGTGATTTTATGCAAGATAATAATTACAGTTTGAAAATAAGCTTTTTCACACTCTGAGGCTTGTTTTGCTTTCAGCATTCTGCAGTTATGCATAGCAACAGGACAACACTGTTTTCATAACCCATGTTCTCAATTTGGACCCCCTTAGCATTCTTCAGACAGACAGAATAATGTCAAGGCAAAATCAAAGCTTTGGCTTAATTCTCATGAGTACAAGTACTAACAACTACATTATAACTTATTCATCTACCTTGAGAATGTCAAGTTTCTTTTGACATCAATTTCACTACCATTCCAACTTCAGAAATGCAAAAATGTCAAAGAAAAACCTCACTGTTTTGTATTAACGGAAATATATAAGTGCATTTGTGGCTAAGTCTCCTACATATTAATGAACTTAAACTTTTTTTCCCTCAAGTAAACAAGTTGCTTACATGCTTCTCAAAACAATGCACTCTTTTAGGAGCATCAAGGCAATAAAAGGGCAGGCAATAAAACACATTCATTTTAAATATTACAAGGGATTCAGCACTATATTCACTGTGTTTTGTTATGCTTGTCATTTATGTACTCAATGGCATCATTATTAAATTATAAAGAGATCTCAGCCTCTGAGGCTGGTCACTCACCTAGAATCAGTCCATTCATTCTGCCCATCTTCCTCCATCCTCAGGGTTCTGAATCTTGCACTAGGTTCACTTTTGTGCTATCTTGGATGAACCTATCTTCTTCAGCCCATATCAGGTTCTCATTGCATAAAAATACATTAATATATAAGGTCTACACATACAATAATAAGTCAGAATTTAGCAAAATTAAAATGTGTAATTATGCCCCAGAAAAAAAATACATATACAATAAAATGTAAAGGTGAGTGAGGACAAGGATTTTTTTTTTTAACTTTTCATTTTGTGTTTATTGGATGCCTTCAAAATAAGTCAAGTTCACACAAGATAATGTGATTCTCACAAAATGCCAGGAATATTATTATTATTACTATTATTTTATAGAGAAAAGTTCATTTTAAAGTCCATATATGGAAACATAAACATACTAAAATAGCTAGGAAAAACCTGACAAAAGACAATGAGGAGCTATGAATGAAATTAGTTATATATGGCCCTACTACACATGAATGGCATCTTAATTGGACTAAAAATAAACATAAATTTGAGCACCATAGTGTTAGTCAATATCAGTTTGATGGCGAGTACAAGTGGGGCCCATTCTTCGGGTCTTGTGTCACCTCACTTTGAATAATGGGATTGAGCTTAATCCAGGATAATGTAAGTGGTGCTAGCTCACTGTCGTTTCTTAGAATTGAGTAATATTCCATTGTGAACATATACCAAATTTTAACAATCCACTCATGAATTGGTGCTCAAATGGTGGAAGTGTTCACTAGGGATTTGGGGAGTGGGGGGTAAACCCACATCTGAGCGACATGGTGGGCACTGTGGAGGAGGGGGCATGCTCGAAAAGTAGTTGGGGAGCAGATTAGAGGTCTCAATAGGGGAAAGGAATTCCTCTAAAACTGATTTATATGATTAACTGTACACCTCGGTAAATTCACTGAAAATCATTTAATTGTACACTTAAAATGGAGTGTTGGTTGTACGTAGGTACAGTTGGAGTACTATGTATGTCGTCTCTGGACTACTTTGACAGAGTAGGTTTTTGAATGTAACAAGTTAAGTCAACTTGAGTTGTAATATATTTTGGGAAATCAGCTCACTATAAATTGTGACTGTAAACATTGTACTGTAAATGTTTTGTAGTTTTCCCCCAATAAAATTTTTTGGGGAAAAAAAAAAGACTATGCACAGGAAATCTAATCAAGTTACTGTCATAGTAATGAAGGCACAAACTTACTAGAGCTTGAACTGAGGCACTGCCAATAAAGATAGAAAAGAAACCATTTTAAGACAGATTTAGAGGTAAAAATAAATATATATGGTAAATGATTAAATATAAAGGATAAGGAAAAAACAGAAGAACAGAACAATTTCCAAGTTCTCATTTATATATGGGGAAGCCATTCACTCAGGGAAGGGATACAAAAATAGGCATGGTTTGAGAAAAGATGATATTCTCACTTTCGAACAAGTTGAGTTTAGGACACCCAGAACTTAGGGAAAAGGTCTGGACTAGCTGATAGTCCATCCCATCACTGAAGAGGAAAAACAGACAAAAAACACAGCAAAACTCAAATTAGAATCTTATTGGGACTCTTTACTTCATGTTATATTTAAATTTCATGAACACATAATCTAGGTGCTAACAATTCCTGATGGGAAAAACTATTCTTCTGAAACAACAGAACACCACACTGTTCGAACTGGAAAAGGGACAGTCATGAGATGAGGAGACTAATGAGTCTGTTGTCATTTATAGAAGTGTTAAAACTTCCTTCCATAAAAGTCAAAGATATTAAAAGGGTCATTCCTTTAACTAGTCCTGTTATTTAGATCTGTCAGCACAGTAAGGGATTAGTCCACCTATACTAAGGAGAAAAACTGCTATTAACAGAATCCTGAAGTAGGAGAGCAAGCTGCTTCATAATTTACTGATACTAAGTTGTCTGACTCCAAGATTTACAGTGTTTTAGAAAGTAAAATTTACACTATAAGGTATGATCTAGTAAGGAATGTCTCATTAAACTTTAGCTTTTTATGATTTAACCTTTTTAAAAGAAGTGTCCTTTTTAAAAATTAACATATTAATATACTATGTTCAGATATTTTGATAAGAGTTCTACTTTTAGTTTAAAAATAACTATTGAAAGTTAGTAGTTTTTATCTGAGTCTTGGCTTACAGCACTTATATGTCTGCCACTCAGATTACAAACCATATAACCAAAGTACTGTCTAGCTAATGGTAGGTTATTCTAATTGAAAAGAAAGTACCTTCCCCCAAAAATATGTATTTAAGGGCTAAAACTATAAGTAGAAATATAGAAAAGATATTGTTACAGATCACAAATTCCTAGAGATAATTCCTAGTTTGAAGTCCCAAATTCCACATAAAATTCTTTCAAAAAACACTCAAAAGAATGTTAAAAAGACCAAATATTCAGTTAACAAAATTAAACTGAATATTTGCTACAAAATATTTACTACTACTAAAAACCTGTAGGCAATATTTTAACATCATCTCCTTTTTTTAAAAAATGCACTTAAAATACAAGAAAGCTCACAAAGTCAAATGTGCTAAGGATCTAGACTAGATAACATATAAAAGGATGTTAAAGATGCAGAAAATATAAAATAAATAATGAAATTCTTTAAAAAATGAAAAGATGCAGAAAATAATAAATATATACAAATGTGTATATATTCTCACATAATATTTGTGCACATATGTATCTTCATTTTATCATAAAACCCCTACAAAGATGTATACATGAATCAAATTATTAAAAGTAAATAAGTTAAATATACTAATAATACTTGTTTTCGAGTATAATTCCATGTCAGTCTGCTTAATGAAGTGTAGAACCATCATCTAAGTCTGTAAATTAAGACTAGCAGCTTTAAAATTTGCTTTAGAGTGGGGTATACCACCTGTGTATGCAGATCTTCCTCAAGATCATTTCCAACAATCTTATATTTAAGAATATTGGATTTATATTATTTCAAATGTGGTAAGTTGAATAAAATCAATACTGAACAACATACCTTTCAGATAAATTAAGGCTTTGGTGAAGAGGTTCTAACTTTTGACATGTCTCTAGGCTGTCAACAGATGTCGAAGGCAATGATTCTGATTGCACCTTGTTGGCATCACATAAATTAGCATCATTTCTAGGTAGGGTCTTTCTGAATTTTCGTCCTAAATCCGTCCATAGGACATTCGTCAACATAACTTTGGGTTGCCTGTTATACACATAAATAATTAATACATAGGGTACCAAATATCATATAATATATGAATTTATAACAAACTGTAACAAATATATTATCGCCAGGAATTCTAAATTTCAGTTCTTCAAGCAATTGGAGTAATAGATATCATAAGCAAAAAAAAACCTGCCTAACCATTCTCAAATTTTTTTACATTACTCTTTAAAGTCTACCTCGCTTAAGTTGCGATTTTCTTCAGAATTCTGTCAAGTATACTACAACTGTCATCACACACAGGTACAGCTGATGGATTCCTGACAACCCATCCATGCTTATTCACAATGTTAGTAGAAGGACAATATGCACTGCCAGATCTCATCACAAATGCAATTACTTTCTGCACTAAAAACTATGTTTTTGTTTTAGCATTTGACAATTCAGAAAACATTATTAAAACTAAGGATTCAACGGCACGTAATTAGTCTTAAGCCTCTACAGTCTTGAGATACAGATTTAATTTTACCTTATTTCTAAAGTAGGTCAATTTAAAACATTTACTGCACCTATACCAATTTCACAAGGAAGACATAAATGCAAGCAGTCCCAGCTTTTTGCCTTATCACGTTTTGCCCATCTGCTCATTCAATACATCTTTGTGTTAACAATACTTGAAGAACTATGTTCAGTTCTGGAACCATGGAATATAGTTTCTGTAGTGGTATGAACAGGCTACCAAGTAGACTTAAATGTCAAATAAGGAATGGCTGAAAGAATTGGGAAATGTTCAGAAGTGTTTCACTACCTGGTAATCTGTTTTAGACACTTTTTATCTAGCAAACACAAAAATATTAAGAAATAGAAAGCAAATGTTCATGCTATCTTCAAGATAAAACAAGAGATCTCAAAAAATAAAAATCACTTGTTTGTTTGTCTCAGCCACTTGAGGCTATATCCCTAGACCATTTAGAAGGAGAGTGTAAGTCCTCAGGGAATTTCCACAGAATGCACTGAAACTCCAAACATGTTGAATTTAAAAAAAAAAAAAGTTTAAGCTACTGGTTTTAAAATTATTATTAAAGAATAAAGAAGATGACTGACATTTCTATGAATCAATAATAATTCATTCAACAAACACTTAGTGAACATCTTCTAAAAAAACAACTGTGCTAGTAAGATTTGGAGATTCAGCAATAAACAAGATAAGAGTCCTTGCCTTCATGGAACTTGCACTACAGAGAAGAATAAACCAATTCATTATTTAATTACAATTCTAGTAAGTGATATGAAGGAGAAATACAGATGTCACACTTCTGAACAAGGTCAGGGAAGGTTTTATTGAGAATTGACCTTTAAGCTTAAGTCTCAAAGAAGGACAGGCACTATCCAAAGGAAACAAGAGAAAACTAAAGGTCCAAAAAAAGGACAAAATGCAAATGCTCTGATATGAGTAAAGCTTGTTCAAGGAAATTAGAGGACCTACCTGGCTTAAGTGCTTAGAGTGAAGAGGAAATATGTATAAGATAAGAATGGGCAGTTAGGCAGGATACATGTACTAATATATTAAGAGCTTGAGACTTTATGTCAACAATAATAGAAATACATTAGTTTTAACAAGGGAACAGTGAGATCAGAGCTGCATTTTTAAAAGATCATTCTGATCTTTATAAAGAAAAAAAATGGAAACACTAAGAACAAAGGGAAGTGAGAAATGAATTTAGGGAGGTAATGATGACTTTACCAGAGGTAGTTTAGTATAATGGTGGGAGCAGAAACCAGAATATAACAAATGAGTAAATGGGAAAGTTAGAAAAAGGGATATAGCAAATGTAGGTAGTTGAGAAATATGGCTGTGAAAATGAGAGATAAGACAAGAGCTAAAAATAGATGTGAGATGCAGGAAAGGGTTTTTAGTTATTGGTTGGTTAGTTTAAGACAGGAAACATTTATGTAAGTTTAAGCACTTATGGAAAGAGGTAAAAAGAGTGAGAAAAGTAGAAAATACAGAAGGCAGGATAATTAACACAGTAAGGTACCTAAGAAATGGCATAATAAGAGCTAATATTTATTGAACATGTACAATATACCAGGCACTACGCTAAGCATTTTACAATGTTTTACTTCATTTAATCCTCACAACTACTCTATGCAGTATTAATCCTAATATAATTCTCCTTCTTCAGAAGTTGAGGAGACCAAGGTAAAATGATTAATATCTAAGGCCACAGTAAAATGAGTCAGTAGTGAAAGTGGGATCCCTGAAACCACACACTCTCAATTCTATTGCCAGCACTCTTAACTGCTCCGCTATACTACTTTCTGATAGGAGAAGGGGCACCTCTTTCCTTCTTCCAAGGAGAAGGAACCAAGATCTTATCTTAAAAGTGATAGGAAAGGTAAGGGAAAACGGGTTGAAAAGATAAAAGCTTTCATATAATCATTGTGAAGAGGAAGAACACAAGCTTACTAGAGAGACACAGTAAGATTATCTTACAGTTAAGGAATCCCAGTGAATTAACAATCATAAATTTATAATGCCACAAATATCACATTTTGTAATATTTTTTCCAGCAGTGCTAGACCTAGGTATCAGCATGATGAAAACAGATAATTGAGTTCAGAGATGATTATTAGTTACGAAGAGGAAAAGGTACCTTTAGAATGGCGAGATCTAGCAGGCACGACCTTAACCAAGTGATCAAACACAGGACCACTAACAGTAGAACAACCAGAAATTATGTACCCCCTGATATGTGCAATAACAAGTACATGACATCAGGTAGGAAGTATTCTTGCCAAAAGTGTAACGTGAACCTAATCATAAGGGTAAACCCAGGAAATCATAAAAATATAGAATGTCGGACATTCTACAGGACAAGTGACCTAGACTCTTCAAACGTCAATGTCATGGTTAAATGTGAAATGGCAGAGCGGGGGAGCTATTTTAGATTAAGAGACTAATGGGGCATAATAGCTAAACATAATGCACAAACCTCAATTTGATCCTCAATTTTTTAAATTTTAGATTTTTTTAAAAAGACATTTTGGGAACATTTAGGGAATTTTGACTGTGGACTTTATAGTAGATGAAGATATGAAAAAGTATTGTTAACTTTTTAAATAGTGTATAGTTATTGTTACATAAAAGAATGTCATTGTTCTTTGGAACACAGGCTGAAGTATTTAGAGGTAAAATGCCATGATGTCTGCAACTTATTTTCAAATGGTTCCCCAAAAAATGAGTATGTACATGTGTATTTATACATGTATATATGTGATACCCACGCATATACATGTACTAACATATAAAGACACTGAGAGACGGCAAATGTTGAAAGACAAAATGTTGAAAGACTATTAGATTATTCTTTATAGAGTTTTACAACTGTACAACTTAAAATTCTGATTAACCAAATAAAAATACATATAAAATTTTAAAAATATATAAAATATAATTTTAGTCTAATGGGAAAACTATATGACTTACTTATTTCCTAAATTATCTGGGAAATCATTATCCCAATGGTAATTTTGATAATTTTAAATATGAAAATATTCAACTATAGAAAATGCCATTTTTCTATGCACCCAGACCAAATAAGAATTTTTTTGGAAAATAACAAACCATTGGTAATTTTATCGATTATTCTAGTAGTGAGGCTCTAAATGAGAAGGACAATTTGGCTTCTCTGGGAAAATACTTATTTCATGGTTGGCTTTATTATAATTTTGCTAACTAAAAATATCCTAGAGCAGAAGTCAGCAATCTCTTTTCCCCAAATTAATAATGTAAAAAACTTTTAATTTCTACAACATTTAAGTACTATTAGATTTCTTTGGTTACTAGAATAGAAACAAGAGTAAAGAACAACATTCAAACCAGGCAAAATAAAACCTAAACTCAGTATTTAGGAATATATTCATACTTAGGTAACAAAACTTTCTAAAAAATATGTAGGGATACATACGTAGATGGTAATACTATCCAACAAAAATACAAAAGTAGATACCTTTCTTGCAAGTTAGGGAGTGGTTACCTTTAAAGGGTTATTGTTTGCAAAGGTTGTGGACTGCAAAGGCACATGAGAATTTCTGTAGTAGTTTTCTATTTTGCAGAAATAGTGGGTGGTGGTTAAATGAGTATATTTGCCTTAAAAATGTTAAATTTAATGAGTAATTCATTAAACTGTTTACCTTTTATTCATTTTTTGCAGGAACATTATATTTCACAGTAAAAATAAAAAGTAAAGGAGAGCTAAAAAAAAGAATTCCACCTAACCCAATAATCTATGTACCATTTCTGTTATTGGCCTAGGCTTTGTAAAACCATCCAATTATCTATTTATAAAATGTCCCTTTGTAAGCTCTAAATCATAATATTAATACTCATTTAATTGCACCTATGAAGGGAAATAATCAATGATCCATATACTCAGATTCTGAAGAAAATAACATCCCTAAAAAATAAGCAATATACTACATCTCTTCTTTAGTCCTGTTTTATAAATGTAAAAATTTGTAAGTGTAGAAAAACTCAGCATAACCAAAGAGGGAAAAAAATTATTTTTGTCTATGAATTTAAAAAACACACATACTTTTCAAGAAAAATTCAAATTTTGTGAAATTTTTCAACAAAAGTAGTTTATTCAATGAATACATAAGTATGACTTAATCACATAACGTGGCTAAATACATTGAGAAATCAGAAAAAAATAATCCTTCCTCAGAGTTGGAGTCCTACTTTTTGACTCTGGGAACTAAACTAACGGTTGGGATAAAGCCATTGTTTTCATTTGTTTTTTCATAATTTCATTTGGAATATTTCTTGTCCTTCAAAAAAATGGGCAAAATGGACACTTTACCCACAAAGACACAAAAATGGCCAACATGCACACAAAAAGATGCTCAATATAATTAATCTTATTTTTCTGGTCTTAAAAAAAATTTCTTGTCTTTTTTAAAAAGGGAGGAGGGAGCAAAAGATTTTAATAGACACTTTAGAGAAAATAAAAAAGTCCAATAAAGCACATGAAAAGATGCTCAACATCATCAACCATCAAGGAAATGCAATCAAAACCACAAAGAGATACAACTACACCTCCATTAGAAAGGATAATGATAAAAACAAACACGGACCACATAAGTATTAGCAGGGGTGTGAAGGAATTGAAATTCTCCCACACTGCGGGTGGGAAAGCAATATGGTACAATCACTTTGGAAAACAGCTTGGCAGTTTCTTACAACGTTAAAAACACACTTACCATATGACCCAGAAATCCATCTCCTAGGTATTCACCCAAAAGATATGAAAACATGTCGAGACAGGCACTTGCACATGAATATTCACAGCAGCCTTATTTATAATAGCTCAAAATTGGAAACAACCCAAATGTCCATCAACAGGTAAATGGGTAAAAATATAGCATTTTCATACAATGGAATATGACTCAGCAATAAAAAGGCATGAACTACTGATAAATCCAACAACATGGATAAATCTCCAAACCATTATGCTCAGTGAAAGAAGTCAGACACAAAAGAAGATATATATTATATGAGTCCATATATTTGCCATTCTAGACTGGAGATAGGTGGGTTGGGGGGAAACCAGAAAGGAAAGCATGAAAAATTTTCTAGACATTGGTTATATTCCAAAGATCATGGTGGTGGTGGTGGTGGTACCATGAGTGTATAAATTTGTCAAAACTCATCAAAATGTACACTTAAAACACATGTATTTTATGTATATAAATTATACATCAATAAAGGTGATTAAAAAGCCATTAAGAACATGCAAAAATATTCATACTGTCTTAAGAAAATGAGCCTGGCTTATTAGTTTCCCTTCCCAATGTCAATTTACAAAGAATTAAATGAATAACATTTTTATTAGTTTAATTTATACAAGAACACTTTACTGAAATTTTGATTGAAAAAATCCATAAGGATTAGAATAATTTCAGGGACTCTAAGGAATAATAATCACTCGAGTCTGCCTTGGATTCCACCTTTCTAGTATATGAATTTCTTACTTGGCAACTGCCAAATGCTAAGGCAAGCAGTTTTCGAGAGAAAAGTAGCTCAGCTTATTTTTGAAATTAAAATTCTGGTACTTAATACATAACACTACACTGTTTTATACTTTGAGGTACTAAATAAAGCACTAGCTAAATGCATAGCTTTAATGCATAATCCACATAGTTGGAATAAATTATTAATACGTGGCTCTGCCCTATTCTACTTTCATACTTAATTTCTGCTATTCTTCAAATTTCTTTATTGCTTGATTTATCTTCTTTTTCTTCTGACACTGCTCTTAGTACTCATTTCTGTCATATTTCACTAGCATCCAGGGCCAGCTTCATGGATACACAACCTGCACAGAATGTAGCATCCTGAGCTGACAAAGATTCTCCCCTTGACCAAACAAGAGGTAGGTTCCTATGAATCCTCTTTCTGACTAGGTTTCAACCTTGGGCTCTCTCCTTTGCCCATTCAGTTCAGTTTTAGTAAGAATTCTACTGAGTTAGATTATCAAAAATCCCCTACCCTTGATATCTGATCAAATTCTTAATCTCCCATCCCCAATAGCTTATCACCCCAGCCTGCCTGCAGCAAGAATACTGTTGAGTTTGTCTAGCAAGAATCTCCCTACCCTTGATGTTTCCTTTTAGTAATTTTCCGTCCCCTGAGCCCCAATCCTGCTCCTTTGCCATAAATTCCCACTTGTCCTTGGATCTGAGTTGAGCCCAGTCTCTGTCCCCTACTGCAAGACGCTATCACAGTAGTCCCTTGAATAAAGTTTCCCTTACTGTCCTTAACAAATGTCATTAGTAATTTTTCTTGGCTGGGCTTGGTGGCTCAAGCCTGTAATCCTAGCACTCTGGGAGGTCGAGGCGGGAAGATCACTCAAGGTCAGGAGTTCGAGACCAGCCTGATCAAGAGTGAGACCCCATCTCTACTAAAAAAAAAAAATAGAAAGAAATTAGCCGGACAACTTAAAATACATAGAAAAAATAGCCAGGCATGGTGGTACATGCCTGTAGTCCTAGCTACTCAGGAGGCTGAGGCAGAAGGATTGCTTAAGCCCAGGAGTTTGAGGTTGCTGTGAGCTAGGCTGATGCCACAGCATTCTAGCCTGGGCAAAAGAGCAAGACTCTGTCTCAAAAAAAAAATAATAATAATAATTTTTCTTTAACAGAGCTCAGGCCCCACATTTGGTTTAATGCTATGCTATCACTATCTTGAAATTCTTAGTAATTTTATCTTTGAACTTATGTTTTGTAATTGAAGTTCATGGGACAATGGAACATACACATAAGCAGAGCAGATATTCATAA
>CAUYRT010038386.1:0-14701 GCA_963574885.1 Lepilemur ruficaudatus
CTTCTGAGCTCAAGCGATCCTCCTGCCTCAGCCTCCTGAGTAGCTGGGACTACAAGCACGCTCCACCATGCCCGGCTAATTTTTTCTATATATTTTTAGTTGTCCAGCTAATTTCTTTCTATTTTTTTAGTAGAGACAGGGGTCTCGCTCTTGCTCAGGCTGGTTTCGAACTCCTGAACTCAAACGATCCGCCTGACTCAGCCTCCCAAAGTGCTAGGATTACAGGTGTGAGCCACGGCGTCCAGCCTGTGCTTCATTCTTGAAGAGCAGAGATTTTTTACATTTTTAGTTACTCATATCTTTTTCCAGACACCTTCTTCACAGCTTAGAGTCTAAGCAAACCATCCTAGCCGCCTGCCACTCACGGCAATTGTGTTTCACCTTTGAGATTCTTAACTTCATTTCTAAAAATCTAATGATTTGCCCCAAATTATATAGCAACTGTGAAATTCTGCATTTTCTAATAACTTATTTCTCCCTTTGGTTCCAAATATTCCAATTCCTTTTTTTAAAATCACTGCTTTAAAAAAAGTACTTTGTGTCTATAATTGTAAAGAAGACAGTAAACAGTATCATTGTCTTTGGAATAAAGGCTCATAAAAAGACAAGAAGCACCAGTTGCTGAAGGACAGTGTCTGCCTTTCAACTCCTTTCAGGTTGGAGTAGGGACAGGACCCTACCCCTATCCCAGTGGGCAGCGTTCCCACACTGCTAGCCAGAGAAGGGACCAGGGAGCTGCTGCAGTCCCAGCTCACTGTTTTGGTTCTGAAACCCGAATGGAAATCTTATGTTTCCTCAAAACACATACTCAAAGCAGTCATTGCTTACTTGTACCCTATTTTGACCTGCTCCTCTACAGCTGCTGTGAAGAAAAACATCTCTAAGGGGATTGAACAAAGCGTGAGACACTGAGAAAAAGGTGGGAATCAGTGCTTCCGGGAATAGTTTAGGTAACTGAATGGCTCCTGTCCTTCCTCACTTCTAACATAAAAAGATGTTGATATTGGAAAAAGGAGTAAATAAGAACACCATATCCAATAAACATTATTTCTGTGCGTTGACAATTGTGTAGATACCAACACTTCATTAAAATGAGAACAGAAAAGTACCAATTTCTTAGTCGCTGACCAATATTATCAACAGCTCAATGCTTTACTGAATATCAACTAATGACTTGGTAGGTTTCTCAAACCACAAAAAAGATTCTTTTATGACTCCTCAAACATGCAAAGAAAAAAAGATAACACAGCATTCAAAACTTGACCAATACCTCCAATATCCATAACAACCAGGTGCTCATTCTGAGAACCAGCACTTTGAGGAGTAGTTAATAATGATGACAACTGAAGAACAGACACTAAATTTAAATTCTATCAGAACATGAAAAATTAAAATGTAAATAAAGGGGTTGGCGGTCTATTAAGGAAGTGCAAGAAAAACTAAGCAAGTCACAAACCACGTTCTAGCCGGATACGCCCAGCCTGCTCAGTCCTGCCCTGGGAGTCACCTCAGTCCCACCCAGGTAGTGTCAGAGGTGGATCCCCAGGTGAAGCAAGCAAGCGAGGGGCCCAGGTCACGCACCGGGCCTCTCGTGCCCTCAGCCTGGGCAGGAAGGGCGCGCAGGGTTCAGCCCCGGCCAGGGAAGGAACGCGAAGGACCTGGGCGGTCCTCGCGCGCCACTCAGAACCGAGGGCTCGCCGGCGCCGCAGGTGTCCGCGCTCAGGCCGGCGGGATGGACCCGCCCGCTCGCCTCCCGCCGCGGATCCCAGGTGCCCTGCGAGACCCAGACCCGCGCCCCGACCCCGCTCCCCAGTCACCTTCTGCGCGGAGGAGCCGCGGATCCGCGCGGCTAAGTCATAGACGTGGCAGCGGATCACAGAGCTACCCACGTCCAGCCCCAGCACGAAGCCAGCGCGCCTCGGGTCCCGCGCGTTCTGCTCCGGGCGCCCCTGCTCCAGGTCGGTGGGCAGCTCCGACATCCCTACCCTGCACGCCTCCTGGCCGCAGCCGCCTACCGAGCCGGCGCGTTATAAAGGTGGCCACCTAAGGGGCCCAGGGCACCTCAAGGGCCCAGCGAGCCCCGCCGGGCCGCCGCCCCCGCCCCGCCCCGCCCCGCCCCAGCCCGGCCCCTCCGCGAGATCCGGGGCGGTCCGGCTCGACCGCGGGCCCGGCCCCGGCGCCGTGACGTCACGCCTGCGCGCCGGACGGCTGCGCGGGCGAGTGGGGCTGAGCGCGCTTTGCAGGGGTGCTCTGGGCTCGGGCCCGCCGCTCCGCTCCGCTGGGCCCGCCTACCTTTGCAAATGCCCGTCACGTGCAGAATTGACTTGGCCTGTAATTCTAGTTATGTCCCTCACATCTAGCTTTCTGAGCGTCTGCGTTTCTTTTAACCCTGGCTACATTTTAGGGATCTCTATTAAGAAAAATAGCTACCCCATATGCTAGTCATGAGGAGAAAATGGAGAGGCTAGTTTATATAAAAATCTCCAAAAGTTTAAGATCACTATAATGCACATTTATTAACTTCTTACCTGTGATTATGACTTGAGGGCTGGAGGAATTTTTATTTAACCTCTGAGTAACTGGCAAACTAAGGTGTGTCTGTGCATTCATGCAGAATCTTTCAAAGCTTAAAACATTTATAGAGGTCGCTGCCTTATGTGGTTTGGTTTTTGTTGTTTTTTGTTGACATTTGGGTTGCAAATTTATTCAGTGTTGCAAAAATGCACATCCACTATGTTAGAGTTAGATGAAATAAAGCAGTACTTTTCAAAAATAAAAAGAAAATGACACGAAAAATTCAAAATTCAGCCAAGAGTATTTATTAATACACCAAGAGTTCCCGAAGACTTCTCTCCCCATAAAACCTGGTAAAGTTTGCCAATATAGCACAAATGAATATTTGCTGAATGAAATAGGACACAACCAGCAAGACCTTCACAAGGAGCAAGGCCTTCCCCAGCCCTCTGATAAGAAAGAAAGGAGAAAGTTTAGGGTGGCAGTTTTGCCATCACACTCCGCCCCAGCGGTTGCTGTTTTGGAAATCTGAAAGCCTCACAGGGGCCTTTTGTTTCTGCCCACAGGGAATGGGCTCTTCCTGGCACTTGGCAAAAAGGGGCAAGAAGGGGGCCTGAGGAGATTTGGAGATTCTTGTGGCTCAGGTTCACCAGCCTCGGGCCCACTGGCCTTCCCAGGGGAGGGTCTTGATCTGATTAGGGAGGTGGTAATGCCTTCTCCACCCGGCTCTCCACTGCCACCAGCACTAGTGTAAAGGCAGTGCCTGAAAATATTCGTTATCATCTTTTTGTAAAATTACCAAAGTAATATGGATATGTGTTTTTGTGAAATGTTTAACAGTGCAAAGTAGTATATCAATTAAAAAGTAAAGGATATTCATTTTGAATCAAATCATCTTTTGGTCAAATTGTCCTGTTAACCAACTTGCTTTGAGCCAATTTGACCAAATTGGTTTTTTGGCCATATAACTTGAAGCTTGGAATATACACCTGGAAGAGTGTATTTTTTCTCTTTGTACCCTGTCTCTGTCCTGCAGTACGCATTTGTTCCAAATGGCCCCAGGACTGCCTTTGCCAGCGATGACCATTTTGGTCAGGTAGCGAGATGTGTGTGTGTATGTGTGTGTGTTAATTCCCATTATTATAATTTGAAATAAATGACTAATGGGTCCCATACTGGTCAGGGTTCTACAGAGAAGTAGAACCAATAGGATAGAGAGAAAAAGAAAGAGATTTATTTTAAGGAATTGGTTCACATGTTTGTGGTGGCTGGAAAGTCCTGAAAATTTGTAGGGAAGGGTAGCAGGCTGGAAACTCAGGCAGGGTTTCTGTGTTGCAGTTTTGAGGAGAATTCCTTCTTTGAGAAACCTTAGTCTTTGCTCTTAAGGACTGAAACCGATTTGATGAGGCTCACCCACATTTATGGAGGGTAATCTGCTTTACTCAAAGTTCTACTGATTTAAATGTTCAGCACATCTAAAATATACCTTCACAGCAACGCCTAAACCAGTGTTCGACCAAACATGGGGGCACGCACACAATGTGCCTAACTAGCCTAGCTGAGTTGAGAGATAAAAGCAACTATATCAGTTGCAACAGAGAAAATTGTTGTTTTACCTGATGTTAATATTTAGCATAAATTTTTTCCCTGCACTTGGCATGGGATGGCTGTGGTTTTGGCTATGAGTTCCCAGAAAGGCAACGTGGCTCGCTCCAGGCCTCAGAAGCACCAGAATATGTTTAGCTTCAAAAATCGCAAGTTTGAAAGAGTGCTCAGACCCAGAAAATTAATGCAAAATTTCATGATGGAGTATGTTAGCACTGTAAAGAAGTTCTTGAGTGGCCTGTAAAATACAGCAAATACAAAGCATTATCAAAACCTAAAAAATGTGTTAAATGTTTACAAAGGACAGTGAAAGAGTCTTAACACATAATGTGTAGATAACATGCCTATGAACTTGAAGTTTGTGAAAAATGTAGAAAGAATACACTGTTATTCCATTTAATAAAGAACCAGAAAAAACAGAAAATACTGGAAATAATCAAAGTTCCAACCATAGAAGAAGCCACAGAAGGAGTGAAGAAAGTGATGATGATTTAGATTTTGATAGTGATTTAGAGGAAACAGAACATAACAATCAAGTGAATTAATACCACTATATTAAAAGTCAGTTTCAGAATATAAAATTCTGACCAACTTTTGACTTTGAGTGTTTCACAAAAAATACTGTGAAGTCCTAATGATCAAGTCAGAAACAGCTATAAAAGAGGGCAAAATTTATACATGAACAAAATAAATTGTGTATGATATTTGAATAATTATAAAACTTTCAGCCAGAGTTTTATTATAACAAATTTTTAAGTTGCATATGTTAGAATATCTGCCAAAATGAATATTGGGGTGTCATACTGCAGTTCATGGGAATTATTTAGAAGAATGCATCACTCAATATCAAGCTAAACATGATTCAGAATTGATGGTTATATAAGAACTATCTCATGTAAAAGTAAGATGATGTTATTATATTGCTAGCCTCAAAAATTGGTCCTCGGGAAGTACCTTTTGATGGAGTGTTCTCAAGTAAACAACTCACATGGCAAAGGTCCCCTTACTTACATCTGCTTGTTACAAAGCAAAAGTAGTTTAATTTATTTTTTATAATAGTGTTTAACTAGCATATAGCAATTTTTCTTTGACAGTATCATATAACAATTTTTCTTTGAAGGTATTTTTATATACCTTATTACATTGTTTTTTACCTCTTTTCTTTTGAAAAATATGCATACAGAAAAACTGCATAGAATTTATACATATAGTTTAATAAATAATTCTAAAGGAAAATTTGTCCATTTACACCCAAGTGAAGAAACTGCCAGCATCAGAAACCTCCCACCATGCTCTCTCTTGGCAAAAGTTCGTCCTTCTTCCCAAGTTGCCACTATTCTGAATTTTAATAATTGAATTCTTTATCTTTTTAACACCTTTGTTAGTACTCCTAAATAATATAAGTTAGCTTTGTCAGATTTTTGAACCCTTTCCTACTTCTTTCATTTTGAGAAATCTCAAACCTACAGAAAAGTAGCAAAATAGTTTAGTGAACCTTTGCAAATTCTTCACCTAGATTTTCAATTGATAACATTTGACCACATTTTCTTTATGTCTCAATAGATGGATATGAATGTATGTTTTATTTGCTGAACCATTGCAAAGTAAGTGACAGGCCCTGGGCTTTTTTGTTTGTTTGTTTGTTTGTTTGTTTTGAGACAAAGACTCACTCTGCTGCCTGGGCTAGAGTGCCGTGGCGTTAGCCTAGCTCATAGCAACCTCAAACTCCTGGGCTCAAGTGATCCTCCTGCCTCAGCCTCCCAAGTAGCTGGGACTACAGGCATGCGCCACCATGCCCAGCTAATTTTTTCTATGTATTTTTAGTTGGCCAATTAATTTCTTTCTATTTGTAGTAGAGACAGGGTCTTGCTCTTGCTCAGGCTGGTCTCGAACTCCTGACCTTGAGCGATCCGCCCGCTTCGGCTTCCCAGAGTGCTAGGATTACAGGCGTGAGCCACTGCGCCCAGCCAGGTCCTGGTTTTGAACTTTGTATAAACAGATTTATACTATACATGCTATTTTGTGTCTCCTTTTTTCATTATTATAAAATTTGTGGGATTAGTAAAAAATTTAGCATATTTCTCAGGATATTTCTTGGGCTTCTTGAATGCTGACACTTCCTTTGTTATCCTTTTTTAGTTTTATCAAAACTCAAAATTATCTTGAGTTTTATCAAAATCATAGAATGTGAAAACAGAGACCTTAGAAGCCACTTATTCTAGTGTTTCTTAAACTGTTTTCAGATCTTAAACAACTCTTTAGAGACCGTGATGAATGCTACTTTCCCAAAAGGTGCTTATACACACAAAATTTTGCACGTAACTTCAGGTGCTGGGTGTTGGGTAAACTAAACATGAAGATCTGTGATTTAAAATCCTAACCCAACGGACTATTGCCTCGGGGGAACAAAGGGACACTGTGTTTCTGCCACGTTCTTTATTCTCTGCCAGCACCTTTCACCCTACTCTACCAGAAGGAAAGGAGTGCATGGGCAACAGGCACGTGGCTCAGAGGCTTCCAAGGCCCTTTTGTTGGTGGGTAAATCCATTGTTCTGGATTCAGAGGCCACTACTGTTGCGAGTTCCATCTCTGGTGGCCTCACCTGTCCCGGCTGCTGCTTCTCCTCAGATTGTGGGCACGGCTGCTCTCCCAGGCTCTCGCCCCACCACCGTCATTTCTGACACATTCTCCTCCTACAGCGGGCCCAGGACTGCACATCCTTGTACCAGCCTCCCACATTCTCAAGAGATTTGGATGCACTTCCTCAGGGCTAGATCAGAAAGCATGTGAAGGTCACCATTCCCTGTCACACCCCAAAGGGAAATGAATGGTGCATCAGGACTGAGCCTGGAGACCTCAATGCCCTTCTTCCTCCAAAGAAACTAGTCAGTGTCCCTCCCTCCTAGGGTGGCCAACAATTCTGAATTTCCAATGACTGAGGAATTTTTTGGAACACAGGACTTTCATTGTTAAAACCAGGACAGTGCAGGGCAAACTGGGACAGTTGGTCATCCTACTCTCTTTAGAAGCTGCACGGGCAACGTGTGCTCCCAGCCTTTGAGCAAGTTCGCCTGCCACTGCCCCGGGGCCTAATCCTCTCATAGCATTCTCCTCCCTTCTCTGCCCAGAGGCTCTTGAGTTCCACAGGTAAGTCCCTTTGGGGAATCTGGCTACATCATGTTTATTTTTATTTTATTTTTTTCTTAATAAAATGTACACACTCCATCTCTATATGTTTAGATGTCAGTTGTTGGTTGTAGACAGTGAGCTCCCTGAGAGCAGGAATAAAGCCTTAGTCTTTTTTCATCAAGGCACAGAAAGTAACTACTCAAGACTGAATAAACAAAAATAAACTAGTGCGTGCAAATCCCTACCAGACCTCATCTTCTGCCTGACTTGGCCACACAGAGGGCACTGAGCTCTTCCTAATCTTGGCATTAATCTGGGCATATCATCATATGACCACCAGTGCAGTCTCATCTGTGTGGGAGGCCTGGCTTTGAGCTGGTTTCCTGAGTAACCACACGCACATCAAGTTGCCTCCCTTTTCTTAACCCTGGTGTTAGGGGCCCAGCGTATTCTGGAGTAGGCTCTGGCCTCACTTTCCTGACTTGACTATGTCTGGAGTCCTAACCTGAACCCTACAGTGGGACAGAGGTACATGAACCATGAAGTTAATGATGTTTAAGCTTTAGGCCCCTCACTTACATGGGACCTGCCTAGCCCCTGAGAAGAGCCTTAGCAAACTGTTCAGAGTCTATGCTTTATAGCATTTGAAAGGTGAGATATTTTTGTATTTGTTTTCTTAAAGTAGGCCTCCCAGATTTTACCATATATTCCTCAGAAATTTCTTCTTTCCTAAGGTCTGGGCTCCCTCTCCTGGACCCCCATGTGGTGGTCCAGAATGCTGCCATGCATTCACTCTGAGTACCAGAACCCCCCACTCACCACTCTAAACCCCCTGGACTCTGATACCAGCTGAGATGGAGTCTGTCCTCCCCAGGCAACTCTGAGTATCATGGTCTTAAATACTGCATTCCTTTCTCTATCAGCAGGGTGGTTCCGAAAGATCCAGCCCCTGCCCGTTCCTCCTCACTCAACAGTCCTAGCCTTGAAGCTGGCCTTGAACCATCCCCACCATTGAAGTCCCAGCCTGCCTTGCTCTTAAGCCCATTCACTCTCTAAAGCAGTCAAACCAGAAGGAATGAGGACGAGAAACTTAAAATTCTCAGACCTGATGTCCATCCAGGTCTGAAAATAAAAGAGGACTTTGAGTCAGACCAAAATCAAGGGGAGAACTGGAAATTGAAAGATAAGATAACAATACTAGGAAACCCAGACTACAGGGTGTTACTTCATAAATCAAACAAACGAAAACCTAGTACCATGCTTCCTAGAAAACAAAGCAGGAAAAGAAATAGGAATTCTATGTCTGTCAGAAAGAAAGAAGTCATGTGAGTGACCGCGGCACCCATCACTGCAACTGAACATCCATGGACAGTCCCGTATGTTCTCTCACTTAATTCTGTCCAGAGCCTGTTGAGGGTCACTGTGTTGTTACCGTAGGGAATAACCCCCTCAAGTTTGCACAGCCAGTAAGTGATGAAAGCAGGATTCTTTCCCCTATACAGTTGTTCTTCAGAAGGCCTGAGACATCAACTGTTTCCAGCAGTAAACAATGAAAACTTAACCGGTCACTCGGATATGTTGGTCCAGACCTGACAGCATTGACGCCACTGTGTCAGAGGCTGGCTTCTTCCAGCCTTGCCAGAAAGACAGCTGAGTAGCTACGTGACCTGCCTAAACCTTAAAGGAGCCCTGGGGGAAGTGGTGGCCTCCCCATGGCTGAGCTGCAGGGAGCTTTAGAAAGCATTACCATCTAATCTAGGGAAACCTGAGTCACAAGGCCACACCTGCCCCAGGTATCCGTCCATCTCTGTTTAAGAGGCATCCAGTGTCAGAAACATGAGCAGGCTCATTCCTCCGTGTTTTTGATTCTTCCCTCCTGAAGTGTATTAAGTGACAGGAAATCTTTTAATTCACTTACTTATCTATATATGTTGTGGGAGGAAGGAGGCACATGATGCACAGGTTTTGTGGACTCACATTTTATGTTTATGCAACATAAATTTCTGGAAATTTCTAAAGGGAGACCATTACGTAGGAGAAGCATTCACCTGCTCCTTCTCACCTCAGTCATTGCGTTTTACTCACAGTCAGAAGTGTTCAAGTGAATGAGTTTTGTGAGTTAAAATTTACACCAGATTGGAGTTCGGTTGAAAACATTTTTGAATGCATGGATACAAATAAACCTTTATTTTTTGAGAAAAATGTTTAAATTTTCGTGTAAGGCAATTAAAAATTCAAAGTAGCCAGAGCAATTCGGTAAGAGAAAGAAATAAAGAGCATCGGAATTGAAAAGGAAGAAGTCAAATTAGCCTTGTTTGCAGAAGACATGATCTAATACCTAGAAAAACCTAAATATTCCACCAAAAAATGTTAGAACTAATGAAAGAATTTACTAAAGTTGCAGGATACAAAATCAACATATAAAAATCAGTAGCATTTATATATGCCAATAGCAGATAATCTGAAAAGAAATTAAGAAAGCAATCCCATTTATAATGGCTACAAAAAAGATAACATACCTAGAAATCAAACTAAAGAAGTGAAAGATCTACACAAGGAAAACTATAAAACTGAGATGAAAAAAAATAAAAGAGGAACCAAAAAGTGGAAAGATATTCTATGCTCATGGATTAGAAGAATCAATATTGTTAAAATGACAATAATACACAAAGCAATTTACAGATTCAATGTAATCCCTATCAAAATATTAATACCAATGACATTCTTCACAGAAATGTGAAAAAAAAGCAAAATTTATATGGCACCATAAAAACCCCTGAATAGCCAAAGCTATTCTGAGCAAAAAGAACAAAGCTGGAGGCATCACACTACCTGACTTCAAAATTTATTACAAAGCGATAGTAACCAAAACAGCATGGTTATGAAATAAAAATAGACACATGGCCCGATGGAACAGAATAGAGAACCCAGATGTAAATCCACACATTTATATCCAACTCATCTTTGACAAAGGCACTACGAACTTACAATGATGTAAGGGCAGTCTCTTCAATAAACGGTGCTGGGAAAACTGGATAACTAAACCCCTATTTCTCTCCATACACAATAATCAAATCAAAATGGATTAAAGACTTGAATCTAAGACCTGAAACTATGAAACTACCAGAAGAAAACACTGGAGAAATGCTCCTGCTCCAAGACATTTATCAGGGCAAAGATTTCTAGTGTAAGACCTCAAAAGCTCAGGCTACCAAAACAAAAGTGGACAGTGTGGATCGCATCAAACTAAAAATCTTCTGTTCAGCAAAGGAAACAATCAACAAATAGACAACCCACAGAATGGGAGAAGTATTTGCAAACTGTACATCTCACTAGAGATTAATAACCAGAATATATAAGAAGCTCTAACAACTCAACAGCAAAAAAAAAAAAAAAGAAGAATCCTATTTTTAAATGGGCAAAAGTTCCGAGTAACGTTTTTTAAAAGAAGACATATAAATGGCCAACAGGTTTATGAAAAAATGTTCAGCATCACTAATCATCAGAGAAATGCAAATCAAAACCACAATGCAATAGTGTCTTACCCCAGTTAAAATGGCTTGTATCAAAAAGACATAAGCCAGATGTGGTGGCTCATGCCTGTAATCCGAGCACTTTGGGAAGCCAAGGCAGGATGACTGCTTGAGGCTGGGAGTTTAAGACAAGCCTGGGCAACGTAGCAAGTCCTCATCTCTACAAAAAAATTATAAATTTAGCTGGGTGTGCTGGCGTGCACCCGTAGTCCTGGCTACTTGGGAGGCTGAGACAGGAGGATCACTTGAGCCCAGGAGTTCAAGGTTACAGTGAACTGTGATGACACCACTGCACTCCAGCCTGGGTGATAGCATGAGACCCTGTGCCAAGTGAAAAATTAAAAATAAAAAAAACAGGCAATAACAGATGCTGGTGAGGATGTGGAAAAAGGGGAACTCATACACTGTCAGTGGGAATGTAAATAAATCCAACCACTATGGAGAACAGTATGGAGGTTTCTCAAAAAACTAAAAATAGAACTTCCATATGTCCCAGCAATTCCTTTACTGGGTATATAGCCAAAGGAAAGGAAATCAATATATCAATAATATATCTGCTTCCAAGTTTATTGCAATAGCCAAAATATGAACTCTATCTAAGTGCCCATCAACAGAAGAATGGGTAAAGAAAATGTGGTATGTATAAAAATGGAATATAATTTAGCCATAAAAAAGAATGAAATCTCGTCATTTGTGGCAACATGGATGGAACCGGAGGCCATTATGTTAAGTGAAATAAGCCAAGCACAGAAAGACAAATATTGCATGTTCTCATTCATACGCAGGAGCTAAAAAATGTGGATCTCATGAAAATAGAGACTAGATCGTCGGTTAACAGGCTGGGAAAAAGGAGGGTTGGGAGAGGAAGGAGGGAAAAAAGAATATAAAGGTATTTATTACCACTGATCTGTACATTTAAAAATGATAAAAATGGTAAATTACATATGCATATTTTACCTCAATTAAAAATTTTTTTTAAATCCAAAGTAAAGACTGATAATACAGAAGAAATGGGAAAAATAAGCCAAGTTACTAGATTCAAGGTAAGTTTTCAATAGTGAAGAATACTATCTCAGCCTTTCGCCTAAGAATGAGCACAGGAATAAAGACAGAAACTGCCCCACACATTGCTTAGCCTCTGTTGACATTATTTTCTTCCATAATGCCGTGGGAGTCTTTATGTTTTAAAGTCAGATTTGAGACCTATAGTTTATAAGTTTTGGCAAATATATACAACCATGTAATCACCATCTAAGATAAGAGAATATTTCCACCAGTCTCCAAAGACTAGTGTACATATGTACAAGTTTACTAGTACAAGTACTAGTGTACTAATGAGCATGTTCATATATAACTCAGAATTCTTGAGTTGAGTGGATGGATCTGTCATTTTAATGCAGCCCATCTTGAAAAATAAGTTGCACTTTCCCACCTGACTTTAAATGGGCTCTCAGTCCTGATGACACAGGGGCAAGATGTGCAGATCTAGGCACTTTCACCCAAATGACCCATTCATGTACAGCTAAACACAATAAACTACTTGATGTGACTGTTACCAATGAGGACATTTAGTAGGCACGTTTATATGTTATCAGCCAAGGAAAATAAAAGTCCTGCTTTGAGATACACTTAGTACAGGCTGTATTTCACAAATTGTAGTTCTAGAACATCATGCTTTATTACTATAAAGGAGACTAGAACTTAGAATAAAACCCAATTATTTCAAAACCCTAAAGAAAGTAGAAATAAGGACCATAAGCAATAAACACCAGACTTTAACTGAAAAAGAACTAGAGTTGATTTCTCATTATTCACAGTAGTTATGTTTTGTAGTGTTACTGGCAACACTGGATTAGCAAATATTGAACCATTGCTCCTAGAGGAAATACAAGGTTAGGTTCCTCAAGCCTCTGGTAACATTTTTGTCAACCGATCAGTCCATAACCTTGTTTTATGGGTGTTTCTGTTTAAAGACACCTTATTTAATATATAATATATTGTTGATTCATTAACACTGGACCCACGGCCCACAGCACTATCACTTAGGCCTGAATAAAGCTTGTCTAACACATGTTCTTTCATACATTATGCAGCCTTCTCATGCTTAGGAACACAGTGAACACTTCAGTACTACACGTGGGGGTCATTTTAAACAGTGAAATCACCAACAAAAAGCATAAAACCACGATAAATCCCACTCTAAATAAACAGTGAGAAGGATGTCTGTTTATATTAGGAGAATTAAAACAAGAAGACAAAAAGTCACTTATTTGAGCTCAGCTGGAAATATGCATGTCAGGTGACTCAAATTTTTTTTTTTTTTTTTTGAGACAGAGTCTCACTCTGCTGCCCAGTCTAGAGTACCGTGACATCAACCTAGCTCACAGCAACCTCAAATTCCTGGGCTCAAGCAATCCTCCTGCCTTAGCCTCCTGAGTAGCTGGGGCTATAGGCATGTGCCACCATGCCCAGCTAATTTTTTTTTTTTTAGTATATATTTTTTAGTTGTCCAGCTAATTTCCTTCAAGTTTTTTTTTTTTTTTTTTTTTTTTTTTTAGTAGAGACGGGGTCTTGCTCTTGCTCAGGCTAGTCTCGAACTCCTGAGCTCAAATGATCTGCCCGCCTCAGCCTCTCAGAATGCTAGGATTACAGGCGTGAGCCACCATGCCTGGCCCAGGTGACTCAAATTTTTCACACTGTGCACATGTCCACAAATGACCATGAAAGCAGCGCAAGTATATTTTTATGTGAAATATTAATATACTCCCTGCAAGTACAAATAAATTTTAGCAAGTAGACTAATTCACAAAGTTATGTATAATCCAACAATAATGAGGATAAACTATATCTGATATTTTCATTTTTAACATTTGGTTTTTTATTTTTTTTAATAGAGAAAATAGGTCTCAGTCTTGCTCAGGTTGGTCTCAAACTCCTGAGCTCAACGGATCCGCCTGCCTCGGCCTCCCAGAGTGCTAGGATTACAGGCCTGAGCCACCACGCCCAGACTTTAACATTTGGGAATTATGTAATCATTGTCTAAAAAATCTCCCTTCTTTAGATATATTACCTTAATGTATGTGATAAGGACAATGCTGGTTGTTGGAATAAAGATAATTGTTAGGTTTGTTCCAGGTGGGAACCCGAAAAGTATGTATAGGATGTAATGCGGTTAATGGAAAACTTAGTGACCATAAAGCCTGTGAAACAAAAGCCCCAGGAGTCTGGAGAGTCCAGAAGGTGTAAATCTAACTCCCGCCACAGACAGTGGCAGCGACGCGGCATTCCTACACCCCTTGATAAGGATAAAGTACCTCCCTCCGCATCTCTGCAGGTGTTGCTCACTCCCCTTGCAAAAACCCTCTGTAAAACCCAAGGCTTTCCCCTCCCTCATGGTGGACTTTTTTCGGCCTCCACTCATCTGCACCCAGATGCTCAAAATATGTCTCCCTCTTGGCTCTGGACCTAACAATAATAAGAAAAAGACATTTTTGAAGATAAAAAGATCTGATTCCATTTATATGCAGCCATTTCTTTCCTATATCTTCCTAAGTCACTCATGATAAATAGGGAGAACATTACCAGCGGCCATGAGCGAATCTTGAACACAAATGGTCTGGCATAATTTGCTATGATTCAAATTCAACAGAGTATATCAAAGGCTGGGTGCGTTGGCTCACGCCTGTAATCCTAGCACTCTGGGAGGCCGAGGTGGGAGGATCGCTTGAGGTCTGGAGTTCAAGACCAGCCTGAGCAAGAGCAAGATCCCATCTCTACTAAAAATATAAAAATTAATACATACATAATGAGTGCGATGAATACCGTCTGGGGGATGGTCAGGCTTGAGGCTCTGACTGGAGGGGGGAGGGGAGCAAGGGCAATGTACATAACCTTAACATTTGTACCCCCATAATATGCTG
>CAUYRT010038387.1:0-91951 GCA_963574885.1 Lepilemur ruficaudatus
GGTTATTAGTAAATTTACCAAGTTGTACAGCTATTCACATAAATCAGTTTTAGAGGATTTCCCACCCTCCATTGAGACCCCTAATAACTTTTCTGCTACAGCTTCCTCACCTCTCTCAGTCTTCATAGAATTGAAGAGTTAGGAGTTGTCTCTGGATTTGACTTTGGCTTAAGGGAATGTTGTGGCTAGTTTGATCTTTTTTAGTAATGGAAAAGTTTGAAATGTGAGAGGATTACCAAAATGTGACACACAGACATGAAGTGAGCACAGCTGTTGGAAAAATGGCACCAATAAAATTGTTGCCATACATCTTCAATTTGTAAAACACACAATATCTATAAAGTGCAATAAAGCAAAGTACAGTTCATGAGGTATGCCTGTAATAGTGCAACCTACATTTGAAAGCAATCTCCTCATGATTAGATTTAGGTTATGCATTTTTCGTAGGGATGTTACAGGTGCTTCCTTAACTCAGTGTAGTCAGGTTAGCATTGGTAGAGAGTAGCCTACTCAAATCTGATAGCCATTGATCAGGAGACTGCCTACTGTGATTAATAGATATAGCTAGTTATCCAACATCTGACAGATCTTTTTAACTCTCAGTGTCTCTATTACCTTGTCTGTAAACTAAGAGTGTTTGATATTGGTTAGGATGCATTTGGCTATAATAGGCAGAAAACTTTGAATCATGTGAACAATATGGACAATTTATTATCTACCATAACAAGGAGTTAATGGTTTGAAGATGTCATCAGGAGCTGCTGTGTGTGTGTGTGTGTGTGTGTGTGTGTGTGTTTCCTTTCCCTTCCATTCTCAGCATGTTTACTAGATCTTAGGCTAGCAGATTTCATGGACGTAAAAAGGCAGCAACAGAGCCAAATATCCTGTCATGACACAACAATATCCAATGGAATAAGAGGGACTTCGTCTTTCTATATAATTCTCTTTATTATTGAGGAAGCATTTTCCAGAAGACTCTGGCAAAATCTTTCTATCTTAATGGATAAAATTGCATTTTGCACCCATATGCAAACCATTCACTGGCCAGGGGAAATCAGTACATGATGATCACCTTCTACCAATAATCACTTTGTAATGAGGGCTGGGTCTCATCATCTCCCTTAAAGTTGTGACTGAAAATAGAAGAGCAGATAGATCTCTGTGGGGAGAAAAGGTAGGAGGGTTTAAAAGGCAATGACTGTCATCAGGTGCATATTCAAGCCATGTCTCCTGACATGCTATAACATACCAAGGTCCATTTCAAGTTGTTTTTTTTATTTTATTTTATTTTTTTGTTTTTTTTATTCTGTTTCCCTGCTTATAAAGTTTTCATGATCCAGATAATGTAACATATTCATCCTAGTGCCTAGCACTAAGTTTAGACACTCAGTAAATTCTCCATTGAAATAATGAACGATTAACAATTCCTTAAATCATTGTGTCTTGTCTTTTTTGTTGTGGTGGTAATTGTTGATTTTTGAAAGTTATCCTTAGCTATGGCCTTACCTGGGGCATCTATTTGCTCATTTCACATACTATGGTAGGATGATGGATTTATTTTATTCATTTGTTTCATTTAAATAAAACATACTGGACTTTTAAGCAATGAAAACTATCTTCACATTTATACAGATTTCTTCTAGTTGCTCAGGCCTAAATGTGCATTTTGTTGGCTATGACTTGTCTTTATTTTCCACTGGATGGGTTGAGTAAGCCTTTGACAATACATAGCAGATATCTGCAGCAGTCGTGGGAGTCAATTTGATTTGCATGTCTACCATTGCTCTCCACCCATTGAAATAGTACATGGATCAGTGTGGTTAAACAGCAATATTATAGTGCAGAAAGGATTAACAAATTCCCTCTCTGTTTTGCATTTAGAAAGTATCAAATATAGTCAGGAAGAATAATAACTGGTTTATAATTCTGGAAGTTGGTGAAAGTCAATTCTTTAAGGCATTTACTTTTATCTATGTAAGAAGAATTTTATTAGGAACATCAGCTTCCAGGCATAAGTAGAATAAATGAGGTTTTTAGTTTGTTAACTGACAAACTGATGGTGACTTTAAATTAAGAGTAAAACTTTTAATTATAGGAAATCCTACAGTTTATGTCTATTTAAAAATGATAAAGGCTGAATAATACAATATAAAAGTGTTCTAAAGAAAATCAAGATTTTTTTTTTGCCTGTATGTTTTTTAGAGTTTTGTACATAGGACTTTGTGTCAGAATGCATAAGTCCCCATCCAAAGATCATTTCCTATACTTGAAGAAACCTTAGGAAATCACTAAATGTCTCTGTGCTTCGGTTTAGCTATTTTCAAAGTAGAAGCTTGTGGCAAATTAATAATTACTAGACTAAATTTATTATGACAATGACTACAGTAGTCAGTTTAGGAAGAACGTTTCTGTTATATAGTACTTTTTTAATACAAAGATTTTGAATGACATAAATATAATTTTTAAAAATCCTACTTATCTCCAATGTCCCTGTATATATTACTGCTATAACTTAACAGGTTCTCCTTAATTTCATAAGGGAAACCTAAAGACATAGATGAGGCAAACCATATTTAACGTTTGGGACTAACAAAAAGAAAGGCTAAATTGATGAAAATTTTCTGGTATTCATTTTGCTGACTTCTCTGTAGCATTTGAACTATTGATAAATTCTTTAATAAATAGTTTTATGTTCTTTAATTCTCTGACCCCACTATCTTATAGACTTCCTCTTACCTTTCTGATTTCTCCTTTTTAGCCACTTTTTCAATGTTCTCCTTCTTTGCCTTCCCCATAAATAACATTGGTTTCCAAATACTTAATCTCTATATCTCTTGCTTGATATACTCTCTGAAAGTTATCTCACTCACTTTTGATGTTTCAGGTACCATCTGTGAGCTATTGTTCTGCAACTATGAGCTCTAAAATGAATTGTTTCCCTGAGCTCCAGATCCAAGTATCTCCTTAACAACTCCACCTAGATGTTCCATAGGCATCTCAAAAAGTTAAGATGTTTAAAAATGGTGACTCTCTTAACCCCATTCCAGTCAAACCTTCTGCTTATATTTCTTGTTTCAAAGATTGGCACTACCATCCAAGTCATAGAATGAAACTGGGATACAGAATGATGTGTGTGGAACATCATTTTCAAGCCCTGGCTCCCCGTATAGTCTCATCTACTGCCACTCTCCACCTCAAAGTCTAAGCTCTAATCAAACAAAATTACTTGGAGTTCCCTAAATATGTCATACTTTTCTTCTCCTCTGAATGTTTGTGTAGGTTGCAATTCTGCCTGGAACATCTTGTCTTTATCTGATGCAGTTTTATTTGCTGTTCAGGAATCAGTATAGATATTACTTCTTTTGACAAATTAACTTAGACCTTCATCTCCTACTCCCAAGTCAAGACTTTGCTAGATGTGTCTTAGCACCTCTTACTTACTCTTTGGTAAACACAATCCTGCTATGGGAATGAATGATTCAAGGCCTTTTTTAGCTTACAACTCTAGAAAGCCAATAACTATTTAATTAGTCTCATCTACTTCCTATGACATTTAAGTATCTAAGTGTGACAGCAATCACTAACCCAAATGAACAAGTAAATTACACTCAGATTTGTATCAGAGTATCTGTAGTGGACACCGGGTCATCTCTCAGCCATGTTTAAACAAAGCAGTTCTCGGAACACCTGTTCTCACATGGATTGTTTCCTGTTGATCGGCCTCAAGACACCTTGTGACTTGCAAACAAGCCAAGGTGCGTTGACCCACAAACGGGAAAGGGCAAAGGAGGAGATGCACTCGTTAACTCCCTGAGGCAGAGCGGTGAGAACCAGTCCATGCTGAGACGAAAACATTCTGGGAACAGAAAATAGCAGTGGGAAAAGTTGGGGTAGACTGGGACAGATGCCAAAAGAACAGTGTTAAAAATAAAGTTGCTGCAAGCAGGAGATGCTGCAGTCTTGTATCGTCTCTGTGTGTCTGTCGTTTGTTGCCTGTCTTCTGTGTTCAATTCTCCTCCCCAAGTGGAGCCACAAAAGTATCAATTGACATATTCCCAGCAAAGACCATCCCTTGTTCTATTTAATCTGATGGATGCTAGATTATTAGTTAAAACAGTTTCTCACTATGGTAGTACTAAAAAGATTGGATTTTATTCGTCTTGTTACTCCGGCAACTTCTTGGAAATGTAGCCTAAGTTGATATTCAAAAGAGTTTTATTTTCCTTTTTAAAGTTGATTTTCATCCTTAAGAACTCTTATGTTTTATTCCATTGTAGCAATTTCTTGTGTACTACTGTATACATTCTTAAACAAAGTAAAAATATAGCATTTCCCTTTTCTCCTATTTTGGTAGTTAGTCTTTGTTTTGGATAATTGAGGCTAAAAGCAAGGTCTTCAACCATTCGAGTGAAATTTGGTGACTCCTTTTGCCATAAGGAATTCATTACATACTTGGTATATTTTCTAAAAATTTAGTTTTGATTCTAAGCATTTAAGGCAAGAGATTTTATTATTAAACAGTTTTATTTTTTATTAACTCGATTTTTGCAAACTTTTAATTTGTTCTCAGGTATTTCGATAGTCGATTATCTTGTGATTTCTTATTTTTTATCTTTTGTCAGAAAGTGACTGTCTCTCTCTTGAGGAGGCATATGTTCCAAGTATTTATTGATGCGAAACAAACAACCCCTATCTTAGTGGTATAAAATAGTACATTTTATTATGCTCACAGATTTTGTATTTTAGGAATTCAGAAAAGAGTACAATAAGTGTTTTAGTTCATTCTATGCTGCTATAATGGAATACCACAAACTAAGTAATGTATTTTAAAAAAAAGAAATTTATTTGGTTCATTATTCTAGAGACTGAGAAGTCCAAGATTGAGGGGCTGTATCTGGTAAGGGCCTTGTTGCTGCATAATAAAATGGTGGAAGGACAAGCAAGCACATGAGACAGAGAGAAAATGAGTCTGAACTCATACTTTTATCAGGAGCACACTTCCAAGATAACTAACGCATTCTGGAGATAACAGCATTAATCTATTCATGAGGGGAAGGCCCTCATGACCTAATCACCTAGGATCTACCTTTTATTAATGTTACAATACCAATTAAATGTCAACGTGAGTTTTGAAGGGACATGCAAACTGTAGCTGTGAGGATGGCATGTTTGGGGCTTTGAGTGGGAATATTCTAAGAGAGATGATTCAGTAGAGATGATTCAGTAGCTGGGCTAATAATTTGTTGTTCCTATTCAGATTAATATATGAAGTCCCCCAAATAGTCAACATTTATTCACATATCTGGTAGTTGATGTTGACTATCTGGGGGACTTTAGCTGAACTGTTGGCTCAAATGAAATGAGCCATCAACATGAGTTAGATTGGACGTCCTAACAATGTGGTGGCAGAGTTCAAAGAAAGAATGCTAAAAAGACACACACAAAAAAAACACCACCACCAGACTAACTTAAATGATGTCTTATCTTTTTTTCATAGATATCTTCAATTATTGCGTGTGTTATAGCAGGCTTTACATTTTGGGAAAAAAGAAACAATTCATACAAAGTAGAGACAATGAATGGTTTAACTTAGGATTTTTTGACTTTATAATGGTGGGAAAGCAATATGCATTCAGTAGAAACCATACTTTGAGTTTCTGTACAACCATTCTGTTTTTCATTTTCAGTACAGTATTCAAGAAGTTACAAGGGTTATTCAACAGATTATTATAAATTAGGCTTTGTGTTAGATGTTTTTGCACCAATGTAGGCTAATATATGTGTTCTGAGCACATTTAAGGTAGGTTAGGCTGAGCTGTGATGTAGGTTAGGTGTATTAAATGCATTCTGACTTATAAAATTTTCAACTTATGATAGGTTTATTGGAACACAACCCCCTCATAAGTTGAGAACCATCCATATTTGGAGTTAAACTTCATTTAATTTTAGGATTTGATAAATCTATAAGAAAAATATAAAGTAAAACTTATCTAAAGTTTCAAGTTGTAAGAATAATTTAAATAAAACTGAAACTTCAAGAGAAAGTTATTGGCTTACTCCTGTCATTAAAAATGGGGAAAATATTCTGAAACCTTATGTAGAATAAAATTCCACAATATAGGGAAGGTATTTTATACTGTTATGGGTCTAATATGGCTCAAATCAAAATTAGTACTAACTTCAGAACATACTTTGTGAACATAAGAATGTGCTTTAATCAGTCAAGTACCATTCCTAGAAACAAGTAAGAAAACATAGCACTCAAAGGTTCTTTGGAAGCTACATATGCTGCCCTCCCCTCTCCCCCCACACCCCAAACACCCCAAAATGTAGGGATAGAAGCTCTAGATGAGGCATCATAAGATCTAGGTCCTCCCTATATGACCTTGAGCAAGTCATTTAACCTCTTTAGATTTTAGTTTCTTAACTATAACATGAGGAGGTGGACTAGAGTGATCTCAACCTTCTAAAAGGTTTTGTGATCATGGCTTGATTTGTAATTTAATGGGAAAACTGAAAGTTGACAATCTAGAATTCATTAAGAGATATTAATTTTATATGCACAGGGGAGGGCTATTAAACATTTGACCCACATTCCTCTCTAGCTTGTCTCAGAGGTTCCTACCTGAGAAGTGGTTTATGTAATCTTCTGATCATTCCACACAATTAGCTATTTATGTGGCACTTAATACTAGCACCTAGTTTCCTGACAAGGAAAGAAAAAAATCGTATCACTTACATTTAAAAAATATGTCGGGCAAATTCTAAACAGATGCTTATTTGCACATAACTTTTGAATTCTTTACTACTATGTGCATGATATACTGCAAACTCACTTCCATAGCAGTAGAACTACAGCTGGTGTTTAGTGGATAAATCAAGTATCTTATAACTTCTACGTGAACCTAGGAAAGGTTCTCCAGTTTCCTCGGAAGAACTGATATTGTTACAAATTACAAATTCTGTGCCTGCCTTTAGTCATTTATGATTCTTTAGGAGAAGGGGAAGGAAATAGGTAGGAAATTTAAATCTCAAAAGAAATGTAAATGTAAATTATTTTAAAATTGGGCAGTGGGCATAAAACCTATTTATCAATACTTATACTTTTCTTTTTAATTAATGATATTTTATCTAGCCATTCTTTATGGGATAAATTATTACTATTTATATTTTGACTTGTAGAACAAAAATGTAGGAGGGATTTTTAAAAACCTATAAAGTTTTAGGTTAAATAAATTTGTTATAAAAATTTTAAATTACTTTTGTTTGTTAATTATTAAGATATGCTTCTCATGTATCTTTCTGACTGTGTTGGTGTCATTTAGGGTAGGTACAACATAAAGTTCTTATAATCTTATGTATCTTCATATAAGATATAGGCTTCTCATATAAAAGTTTTTAAATTAAAATGATAGTTAATTTTTGATATTTTAAACTTTTCAGGGTAGGGAAGAAAGTGAGAACAAAAATTAATAAAGGAATGATTCAGTGACTTAAATTTAATGAAAAATTTCCAGAAAAATCATTGTCAGCTTTCTGACACCAAACTTTTTCTGAATCCAAAAGAAACCCCATGGTTATTAAAAAACTTCCTCCCAGTCACTACTTGTGCAATCAGCATTACTAAAACAAATATAAGATTATCTCTGTAATTGTATTGCATTAAAAAATTTATTTGTTTTCAGTATTTTCCATAGCATACAGTGAGTGTATCAAGCATTGTATAAAGGAGTGTTGCAAGGTACTGAACCATGACTAATTTATTACCGGTAGAAATGCCTTAACACTTAATAAGGTGTTAATTGCATTCAGGTGACACACTGTAGTTGGAAAGATAATTTGGTGCACCTTATCTGGGCTGATGAAAGTGTGGAAAGCATTCAGGTTACACTGCAGTAGGAAGGGCAATTTCTTGCAGCTCATCAGCACTTGATAATGGACACTCAGCAGTCTAACTAGTAAACGCCATTTATTCTATCACCATTAATGAAAGGCATTTCAATTAATAACAAGAGAAAATGGAAATTTTGTTTTTTAATGTTTTGACTTGCTTTCTTTGAAAGAGCCATTGGTATGATTAACAGGAATATAAATTGCTTATTTAAATGCTTATTATCCCTATCAGTAAGTCAATTAGGAGCTTTATGGTACCTACCTTAAATGACACACCAAGGTATTCAGATAGAAAGTGAAAAATTCAATGAGTCATCCATTGGTCCACAAGTTTCCACAAATGAGGGTATGAACTAGGGTCAGTGTTTATAGCTGAAGTAACTGGGTGCAAGATCATAGGATTTTGTGCTGCTGTTAAAATCTGCTGTCACACATTAGCTTGACTTGTCACAGGTGTACAACAGAGATAGTATGCTAAAACTTTACTCCATGTGAAAATTTCTTAGGATTCAAGATCATTCGCAAGTATTACACACTGATCTTATTCCCAAGATAACAAATGATTAGTATTTATAGTAGGTCCATATGTTCTAAACCAAAATAAGTAAATATGAAATTTTAAAATGTTTGAGTCCTAGAAAATCATTGCAGGTTTTTAGATCCATGCTGGTTTATGTTTTTGTACTTCATATTTCAGTACCTGGAGTAAAATGCATAGTTGATATTTGTATTTTCATTAGTTTCATTTTGGTTTGTATAGACACAGAATTGGCATAAATGTAATAGTTATCACATAAGAATAATAGCTGACATTTATTGAGCACAAACTCTGGCCTAAACACTGTCTTAGTTTTTATCATTTTATTTAATTCTTATAGTAGCTCTCTGAAGCAAAGAGTTTATCCTCTATTTTCCAGATGAGGAAACCAGAGCCGAATATAGTAAGACTATTGTTACATACCTTATAATCAGAGCTTGCTAGGAACTGAAGTAGGGCCAGCTTAGATTTTTTTGATGTCTTATGATCATGTTTGTTATAATCTGAGTGAGTGAAACTTGAATGAAAGTTGTTTTATTCCAGAGTACACACCTATGAGATATATTTTCCTTTTGTGAAATTAGTTTTGCTTATTTGATTTTTTCTTTTCTTTTATTCTTCTTTTTTTTTTTTTTGGTATACTTATAGAATAAAATTTGGCAAGGCTGTAGGGTACAGTATTCTCACATGTGCAAATACTAATGGGATGTTTTGTGGCACAGCTGCACCTGCCTATTGAAAGACCTTAAAGATTGGCCCCTTCTAAAGTTACACCTTTCAGTTAAGTTTATTAGTTGGTACTAAAAAAAATTATTTTGTGATAATATAATTTTCAACATTGAAATTGAAGCATGACTCATTTATCTTTTACTTATTCATTTGGTTAATGCTGAATTATCTGCTTGTGAGTCATCAACACGGTGTTCATAAAACATTCAAATAATGAAAACTCTAGATAAAGAAGGTGATATTGTGAGAAACAGTAGGAAAACTCATTTATATTCACTATATTTCACCCCTTTATGTCTGCTTATGGATAATGTGTGGGATTTGAAAAGAGTTGAAAAAAGTTATTAAAATTTAGGGAATTTGAAGGGTCCAGTACATTCCTGAGTGAGGGAATATATGATTTGGTTCAAATCAAACAGTCCATTCTAACCTTTTCCCCTTTCAAACTTCCCATATATTTATGTATGTGACATCTATCTTATGTGGGCATTAAGAATCACCTTGATAGAAAAATAAACAATAGTGAAAAGGCTAGGAGAAAGGTTTAATGTGAGCAAGGGCCACTGTGCTAGGATGTGGTCATGTCCTTAGGAACATTCCAAATAAGATCTCACACACACACACACACACACACACACATACACACACACACACACACACACACACACACACTAACTGCCAAGCAAGGAGGTAAAGGAGCCCCATTTGTGTAACATGAATAAACTGCTATAAGACTTCCTGGAAGCAGTAATTAATTTCTGAGTGGGTGATATGGAAAATTTTCATGAAGAAGGTAATATTTGAGCTGGACCTTGAAATATGGGTAAGATTTAGAGGCATTCTAGGTAGAAGTAATGGAATGAGAAGAGGCATAATGGTAGCAGTGTGTAAGATTCATTAGATGGAGAAATGAGAGTTACTTAGAGCTTGGATTGTGATTATGACAGCAGGAAATGGAGAAAATGAGTTAAAGAAATTGTGAAGGAAGACTCACTGGATATCTCATGCCCGTGATGTGAATGGCTCTTAGTTTACAATGTATCCTTGGCCTGGAAGATCCAAAAAAGCAATGATTTTACTAGTTTAGCCAGAGGTAATTGCATTCAGGGAAACTGACAACCAAACACACAAACACACACACAGAAACATATACACACATGCATAGAGAAATGAGAAGGCCAATTTATTTTTTGACAACTTACAAGGAAAAATATAACAGGTGAAGGAAATTAAAGTTTGCTTAACTTCTGCTATGTTAGAGATATTTAAATAGATACAAACTATCTCATCAGGCTGCACCTCTTTGTGGTTTCAAACAAAATCACTTCATTGTTTGACCCGAAACCTTATCCCACACTTTAATGGTACCAAGACCTCAAACACTTACTGTTTCTCCTCTTTTCTAGCTCTCTCTAGAGGTCCCCACAACCTATTTAAGGGCACATTCACCAGGTACCTTCATCTTGGTTTTCAATTGGATGACCTTGGAGAGACTCTTGGGTTGCTGCTGTGAAGGTGAATTTGCTCAAGCTACCACCTCCAATTTGCCTTCCCTGTTGACTTTTCCCACATGGCTGCTGAGTTTGCTAAGCCATCATTTGGAGCTCCCCTGGACATTGATCACTAGTTATTAGTGTGCTGGCCTTGGCTTGCTTCAGCCCCTTCTGCCCCTGCCATCAGTAGCTGTACGTGACTGAACCTACACAGGTGTTCTTGGCTCCACTCCTTATCCTCACTCCTGATGTAGTAAAATGCGATTTCCTAATCTATGTTTTATTCCTATCTTGGAGTTTCTTAGGCCTGATGGGTAAAAGCTCTTTTTAGTTCTATTTTTTTCCTTAGGGTGCAGAGCTACCATATTGACCAAGATTAGCTCCAAACTACAGTAATCCGCCTTTATCACTTTCTGTTTATTTGCTTTCTTCAGTTTCACTTGCACCAGTGGTTTCAGTTACCCACGGTCAACTGCAGTCTGAAAATATTAAATGGAAAATTTCAGAAATAAATAATTTATAATTGTTAAATTGCATGCCATTCTGAATAGTATGATGAAATCGCACACCATCCCGGCTCTGTCCTGCCCAGGATGTGAATCATTCTTTTGTCCAGCGTACCTGCTACCTGCCCATTGTTACTGAGTTGCCCTCTTAGTTATTGGGTGGATTGTCACAGTTTCACAGTGCTTGTGTTCAAGCAACCTTTATGTTACTTAATGGTGGCTCCAAAGCACAAGAGTAGTGAGGCTGGCAATTCAGAGCTGCCAAAGAAAATCCATCAAGTGCTTTTTTGAAGTGAAAAGGTGAAAGTGCTCAACTTAAGACAGAAAGTAAAAAAATGTATGCTGAGGTTGCTAAGATCTAGGGTAAGTATGAATCTCCTATCCTTGAAATTGTGAAGAAGGAAAAAGAAATCATGGTATTTTGCTATCCCACCTCAAATAGCAAAAGTTATGGCCACAGTGTGTGAAAAGTGCTTAGATACCGTGGGAAAGGCATTAAATTTGTGGGTGGAAGACATGAACACAAACATGTTCCCATTGATGGCAATCCGGTTTGGTACTATCAAAGGTTTCAGGCATCCAGTGGGAGTGAACATATCCCTTACAGATAAGGAGGGACTTGCAGTTTCCTCCGTCTCTTTAGCCTTGTTGCTGAATCTAGGTCTTCCTTCCAGACTCCTTTATCCATAGTGAATTATCTCCAAATGCCTAACCTCTATCCTTGCAATTTAGCTTCTGTTACCTGCCCCAGATTCATCATGTCACACACCTTTTATCTCTACTGCAGCATGACCTGTTTAGAAATTAACATTAGATACTCCTCTCTGTAGCAGGGTGACCCATTTAGAAATTACCTTGCATTTTTTTTTGTTTGTTTTGTGTTTTTGTTTTTCTTCTGCTGCATGGAGAACACGTTCAATCTGTTCTTGGGACAGGATTGCATATTTGGAAGGAATAAAAATTATCCAATATGGCAAGGTAGACAAAAATTTGTGTGTCTAAGATCTGGATCCTTTTTGTCCCTAAGGAAGACATACAGGCTCTTTTGAATTTCTGAAGGCTGCGATCTTGAGATTCTGATAGGCAGTGAAGATTTGCTGTAGAAAGAGGAAGAACGAGACAAAAAGTAAACTGCCCTGCTGTGGGATAGGAAAAACAAACAAGAAGAGAAATAGTCATTTCAGGTCCATGAGGGCAGAGGTCTGAACCTACGCTGGGTGAGTGCTGGGACTGAGAAGATAAAGGCTGTCTATGGGCTGAAAATACAGGGCACCAGGAGCTGCAGCCTTGGCAGTCTGGGCATGGAGTGTATACAGCTATGCTTGGCCCAGAGAAAGTAGAGCTGCTGGGCAACTGTCCTGCTATGAAGGACCAAGGCTTGCTCAGTTAGGGCTTTCCTTAGACCCAGAATTGCAGCTCTGGGCAGGTAGTGGAGAGTTATAGTCCAATTCCTGCACACGTAGGAGCGAAGTACAATGGCAGCTACAGACAGAGATGCCAGGATGCCTTCCTTCTTGAAAGTGGAAGTATGATGACCATTTGTACTAAGTCCCAGAATCCTTAAAAAAATCCATGGTGGAAGTAGACAGCCAATTGACTTTCTCTCAATCTGGTAGATGAAGTCTCAACCTGGTACAGATTTATCATTAAACGTAAAGACATGTGGGATTTCTTGCCCCTTGAGGGTATTAAACAATTCTCTAATTCCAACAGAAATCAGTGGAATTTGCAAACTGATATGGTAAAGATGTTGGTTGTGGTGAGGCTGTATATATGTTGCTTCCACCACACATCAGCTATGTCCAGCTGTCAGTTTCAATTTATCCAGGATCCTGATTTCACTCTCATAATATCTTGCAGTAGATGGCACGATCTCCGTTTGTATTGATGCCTGTCTGTTATATATTAAGTGGAAATACTTAGCAGAGAGTCAACTAATTGGAAGGGAAGTTTTGATGGTCTAAATTGCTAGTATAATAATCATGATAGATTAATGCATTTGCCTTTATCAAAGAATGTCTGCCAAGATATTTAAAACATAAATATTCACTCTCAGGGAACTTTCTTCCATAACAGTATTGGGAAATTTTGGCAAATTCTTAGTCTTTAGTGCTTATGTTTCTATATTCTACCAACCTTCTACTGTTATTAGCACTGCAAATAACTCAAATATTTGAGAAACTAAAGTATTTTTTTTTTACTTATCTTTAACTTCATAACTAAATTTGAGGTATTTTCTGGTATGAACAATACACTTACATTATATTTAATGGACCCAGAGTAAAATATAGGAAGGCTCCTACATTTTACATTGACTTCTTACTCAGATTTCATTTTGTGAGTTTTTCCTGACTCTCCCACTGAATTAGCGCCCCTTTATCCTATTAAAAGTCATTTTGAGGGCTCATGTCTGAGTGGCTGTATGTATGGCTCAACAATTAACAAAAACTGTCAAGTCAGGGAAAAGGGCTGATTTTGGGGGGATGGTTTAATTTTAGAAATATTGAGATTGATATTCTGGTGGGAAAACCAGGTAGAATTATCTAGCAGGTATCAGGAACGTTGAGGTAAGTATCTGTGCCTTTAGGAGACATTCAGGTAGGATTTTGAAATGAAGACTACCTATCACGAGACAGCCAAGGAATAAGGGAGTGAAAAAGAATAGCAAAAGGCCAAGGGGCAGCGCATGCATTTTAAAGGGTGTCTTGGGGGTAGGGAGGAGGTGGCACTCAAGCAGCATCGATTTCTTTTCCCAATTGGCTTCTTCTCTAGCCAAATTTCTGCAAGCACAGCAGCACCAGGAAAATGAAACCTGACAACCTTCACATTAAACAATTACTGCTTCTGGTAAATCAGTCGAGCAACATGTCATGATTCCTGCCCAGGAGGAGCAATAATCCCAGTCAGAGAACAATTCAGGACCCTGTTAGAGCAGCACTGTCGCCTCATTTTCAAATACAACTCTGGCTCCATATAACAAAATCCATGACCCAAAATGATAAAGCCACCTTATCTCATCCAAACTGCCAGAGTGGGCCCTATTGATTGAGAAGAAAGTAAAGAGTAGATTCTATGCAGGGAGAGCCCATAATGCATCTTTTATTTTTGAAAAGTATGGTATATTTTTGACAGTTTTGATAGTACTAAGTTAAAATTCTTAATAAAGTTATTAAATTACACACACACGCACACACACATACACACACATAATTTATCAGCCAGCCTTGGAAATAAATCTTAACAAAAGGACGTGTCAATGAGACAGGACTTCCAAAGGATTCCCCCTGGTGAATGGCTCCCTTATATCGTGAAAACTAGCGAAGTTGGTAGTGTTGCAATTTTCCTCAACAAGTTTCTAAAAGACTCCCTGTGTGTGTATTGCCCTTTATGGTTGATAGAGTCCGTAACTATTTCATAACCTAAACTAAAACCTCAGTGCTCAGATCAGAATTACTGTGTCACCAACCTTACCAAGATGTCTAATTTAGGTTTTCTTTGTGTTTTGTTTTTTTAAAGTGTATCCTAAATCTCAGGAGTGAGTTAAGAAAATATTCCTGAACTTCTTGCAGACCTTCCTAAGCTGTAATTAAACACTTTGTTTTCCTGGATCCCTCTACACTGCTCATTTCTTTACTCACATTCTCTCTGGTGCACCATTTGTTCTACATTATCTTAACTATATCCATGTTCTTTACTTGTCATGTATATGTCTGTGGTTTTCTCAGATTATAAATTCTTTCAGAACTAACAGATTGAAGAATTTCCTTTTTTAATAGTCCTTATAGTTTCTAGCTAAATCCTAAATCTGAGTAAAAGTTCAGTAAAGGTTAGATTAAAATGAGTCAAAATTAGTTTATAATGCAAAAGCTCAATTTATTTGCATTCAAATGATTATATGTTAAGCCAATAGTTGACCTGACATGTATTTAATAAATCATCTCATTACCCTAAATACAAATGCAAAATGTTACAAGAATTGTCACTGTGTGATTGAAAGAATCACACATACAGAGTTACTATATTGGTCATTCCTTGTTTGTGTGTATGTGTGTATAACAATAACAGCAATAACAAAAACCCAATACTGTTGTGACTATCATTCATTTGGCTTGTAGAAGTCAAAATAACTACAGAAAAAGAAAATATTATAGATCACGGACTAAGAAACTAAAACAAATTTTTAGAAAAGGAAATGATAGGTAAATTACTTTCTTTAAGTATAATACTTGATTTGAATATATGCCAACTTTGAATTTTTGTAATTAAGGACCTATCCACAATTTTCTATCCATTTTTAAGTCAGGATTTCTTGACACTTGCCATATTACTATAGTTTATTTTAACTTGAACAAAATAACCAATACCTTGGCTTGAATACAAGTCTAAAGCTTATTATCCGTTAAAAAGAACATAATAGAAAGCTGATATTTTCAAACGTCTGCATTGATCTCCAAGATTCATCTCAATGTGCTTCTTTAAAATGAAAATCTGGCAGACCTGTTAAATTTGTATCTATCTCAACACTTCCAAATACCAACTCTAAGACATGAGAACAAGAGTAGAGACAGTTGTAAAATAATTATCAAATCAAATATCAATATCTAAACCTATCAATATCTAGGATACACATTATTTGGCATCAAAAACTCTAATGAAGGCAAAAGAGAACATGTATATTAACTAAAATGTGAACTTGCTATGAAATTTCATTGGAATAAGTTTTCTTGGAAATTTTCCCATTCTCTGAAAAACTGTTTTGGGTTTTCCTTAATCACTTCTGATTAAAGAAGGAGCAGGGTAAGTAGACTCATTTTCAACTCACAGGTTACTCAAGTAAGGAGTGAAAGCTTGAAACTATTCAATAAAGTCTTTACTGCAGCTCTTTTATATGAATATGGGTTTTCACATGCCATGAAATCTGACAGTCTATTTTCAACCTGTCAGTTCCAGATTTCTGAGTACATAGGATAGTTGAATTAAGTAGAGGATCCAGGTCACTTAATAGATGGGTAATACTATGAAAGAGGCAGAATGTCAGTCACCCTTTGCAGGAGGATAAGCTGCTATGGATTTTTAAAGGATTTCTTATGATTGCTTATAATCTGTGGTATTATTAGGAGTACTATGCTGTATTATAACAAATACATGCATATGTTTCCTTGTGGTGGTAATATTATTACCTGTGTTTATGAAATAGGTCTTAAAATTTGAGGTTTTATAGGACCCTGGGCTTTCTTTACACATCAAGTAAATAATCACGTTTATTGTATGATTTTTAAAAGACTTAGGGAAGGTCTTCTCTCAAATATGTTTTTTATAACCAAATAGCTTTCCCTTTCATATAATTTCCTGGGTTAATGTCCTAGAAGTCATCTCTAACTTTCTTTCTTCATTCTCCACCCTTCTTCCATTCAACAGCCTTCCTCCTATCCATCCTCATTACCACCACCCCTGTTCTATACCAGTCTATGTCCTATCATGTACAAACTTTTCCTATAGCTTTTACCTTTTGTAATTCTTTTCATCTAATTTTCTTCTTTATTGTGCTTTAAGAACATGGTGCTTGACCCATACAAAATGCAATTTGTAACACATATCAAGGTCTAAAGCTTAATTGTAGAAGGAATATCGTGTAACCCAAGCCTAGAACATTGATCCAGTTCTAGCTCTGTGTCATCTGTATGTCATCTAGTACCTATGTGCACCTCACCTAGCCTACATCCTCCTTCTCCCTAGAGGTAAGAACTCTCTTGAATTCTGTATTTATTACTTCCATGATCTTTTAAAGATAATTTATTATATATAGCATTTAATTAGTTTTCCTGCTACTAGAGGTGATTATACTATTTCCCTGCCCCAATTCTTAACTATGTGATAAATTCAAACTCATTTGCATACAAGGTCATTCACAGTATTGCCCCTCTTACCTATCTAGTCTCAACGTCTGCCACTCTTCCCTGACCACAACAAGCATTTTCTATACTTGCATGTCCCCATACCTTTCTATGTGCTATACGTTGGTTGTGTTTGGAGGGTTCACTTAATCACTACAAATTCTGTGTAAAGTCTGGCTCAAACATTAATCTTCATCTTCCCTACCTCTTCCTAATCAGTCTCTCTACTCTGTTCATGTGGTGCTTTGTATATACCTCTGCTGTGACTCTTATCATGTGTAAATATGTAACTTATTTACATATTTGCCTCCTTAGTGAGAAAGAGGATTCCACTAAGACAGTGATGAGTTATTATTTGTTTTCACAATCTAACATAATACTTGGAAAAAAGTTCTATTTATAAGTGAAAATACAAATAAATACATATATAAATGAATCAATGTGAGCAATATGAATACATAAATATATGAATAAATTGATATATCTCTATGACTGTCTTTTTCTCCTGCCTTTAGAACTTTTACATCAACTCTTAAGATATAATTCATATACAATGAACTATATCCATTTAAATTGAAAAATTTTAGGAATTTTGAACACCTATAAAATCACCACCACAATCAAGATGCAGAACATTTTCATCAGTCCCCCAAATTTCCTTTTGTAGCCCATCACTCCCTCCAGTCACCCCAGGAAACTACTAGTCTGCTTTCTATCATTGTCTGTTGGCTTGCATTTTGGAAAATTTTAGGTAAATGAAATCATACAATATGCGCTCTCTTTTGTCTAGATTCTTTAACTCACCGTAATGATTTTGAGCTTCAGCCACATTGTTACATACATCAGTAGTTCAGTCTTTTTGTTGCTGAGTTGTAGTCCATTGTGTGAATAAACTATATTTTGTTTATTTACTCACCTGCTGATAGATTTTGTCTTGGTTCCAGTTTTTAATTGTTATGAGTAAAGCTGTCATGAACATTCATGACAAGTCTTTATGTGGACATATGCTTTCATGTCTCTTGAGTAAAAAACTAGCAGTCATATAGCTGGATCAGACCCCAAGGTAAATATATGGGAGGTTTAACAAAAAACAAGAGAGAGTTTTTACAAAGCATTTACACCATTGTATATTTCCACCTACAGTGTATGAGATTTTCAGTTGCTCCACATCCTTGCCAACACTTGGTATTAGCAATCTTTTAAAATTAACCATCTTAGTGGACTAGTGGTGGTATCTCATTGTCGTTTTAATTTGTATTTCTTTGATATCTAATAATATTGAATATCTTTTTTCAGCTATCATATTGGTAATTTGTATTTTTTGTGGCTTGACTTTTTATTTTCTTTTATGGTTCATGAGTGTATGCATGTGTGTCCTATCTAAAGAGAAAAAAATTTTGCTCAACGAGTTTCACGAAGATTTTCTCACATATTTTCTATTTTTTTCCTTTTTTATTTTTCCTTAGAAGATCTCACTCTGTCACCCGGACTAGAGTAACATGACATGATCAGAGATAGCTCACTGCAGCCTCAAACTCTTAGGTTCAAAAAATACTCCCACCTAAGCCTCCTGAGCTGCATGCCACCACCATGCCTGGCTAATTTTTTAATGTTTTGTAGAGATGGGGTCTTGCTATGTTGCCCAGGCTGGTCTTGAACTCTTGGCCACAAGGGATTCTCCCACCTCAGCCTCCCAAATTGCTGGGATTACAGCTGTAAGCCACCCGACCCAGCCTTGTATATTTTCTTTTGTAAGTTTTATAGCTTAGATTTTACATTCAGATCTAGGACCCATTTCATTTTCGTTTATCATATGAGGTCAGGGTCAAGGGTTTTGTTTGTTTGTTTTTCATTCAGATATCCAGTTGTTCTAGTTCATTGAAAAGACTTGACTTTTCCCATTGATTTGCTTTGGCACTTTTGTTTGGAATCAAATGACCATGCTCACATGTTTATTGCAGTGTTATTCACAATAGCCAAGATATGGAATCAACCTAAGTGTCTTTCAACTGATGAATAAAGAAAATGTAGTATATATACAATGGAATACTATTCAGTTTTAATAAAGAAGGAAATCCTATCATTGTGACAATATAGATGAACCTGGATGATACTATGTTAAGTGAAATAAGCCAGGCACAGAAGAGCAAATAGTTCACGGTCTCACTTACATGTGAAATCAAAAAATAGTTGAACTCGTAGAAACACAGAGAAGAATGGTGGTTAACAGAGGTTGGGGAGTGCAAGGATTGAGGAAATGTTGGTGAAAAAATACAAAATTTCAGTTAGAAGGAATAAATTCAAGGAATCTAGCATACATCTCATACATCATGGTGACTATAGTTAATAACAACGTATTATATACTTAAAAATTAGTAATAAGGTATATTTTATGAGTTCCTACCACAAAAAAGTAACTATGCTAGGTAAAGTATATGTTAATTAGCTTGATTTAGCCATTCTACAATGTATGCATATATCAAAACATCACATTGTACATCATAAATGTATATAATTTGTATTGGTCAATTTTTAAAAAAATGTTTAAATTGCATTAAAAAAAAGAAAAATAAAACACAATGACTATATATGTGTGACTCTTTCTGGACTTTCTTTTTTTCTGTACTTCTAATTTTTGCTACTAACACATTGATTATGTAGCTCTACAGTAAACCTTAAAATCAGGTAGTTAATTCTCTCAGCTGTGTTCTTTTTAAAAATTGGTTTGCCACTTTTAGCTTATTTGCATTTTCATGTAACTTTCAGAATCCGCTTGTCAGTTTTGACCCAAAAAAGCCTTTTCGAAATTTTCATCGGGATTGCATTGAATTTTTAGGTCCATTTGGAGATAGAATGCTCCTTTAAAATTTTAATGCTTCTGGAAATGGTAACAACAAATTATTGGTATTATAATGACTATGTGCATGGAGACACTTAGCAATAAAGGCAGAAAAAGGTCTAGCCGGGATATCATCTACTTCCATATCTCCATAATTTTGCTTAGAGGTATCCTCAATTAAACCTTGAACAAAAATTTTCTCTAAGAGAACAAAAACAAACTTATCTATACCTAAGATCCCAGCTTATAATGAAGTATATTTTGCAACCTTTTCCCCCATTCTAAAGAAAAACCACACAAGATATCTTTTTACACAAAATGCCTGTGCTTGTTTTAAAAATTACGGTTTCAATGTGCAAACAGCCCAGTATTTAGAACTAGAGGTTACTAGGTATTGGGGAAGTACCTTCCACTGGGAACCTTATCCTTTCTGCGTACTTAAGCACCTACTGATAAGCAGACAAAGGAAATGTTTTCGTGATTTAGACAGTAACACATCAGAAGAGTTGAAACTACTTTCAAAACTACTTCATTTGCCCCTAAAGGAGTTTTCAGAAAGCCTCAGAGGACAAATGCACAGAACTCTAGCTACTTGAAATTTTTCTTTGACCTTTTAAAGGATTCATATTTTCCTTTATCTGCCTTTGTTTGTTAATCACTGAGTTATTTCTGTTACTTATTTGGTGTTTCGTATGTTCACATGGACATTTTTAATTTAGAACAGAATTTTGTGACATTCATAGCATATATTCTTTGAAAAGTGCTACTCAAAATTATATTAATAGAAGAATTCAGAATGCGTTTAATCATGGAATTGAGATAGTTGCTGAATGAAAATGGCACTTTTCGTACTAGGTAAATATATATGATATTAGACTCTATGTCTGGAAATATGGACTTTAAAATTTACTTATTTTACTCTGTACTCTTGGAAACATTCTTTTTGTCATAGCAAGGGTACTACTTGGTACTCATTTCCAAGATGAAAGAAGTGTTTCTTAGAAAGGCTCCAATTCTTCCTGGAAAATAGGAGTTATATAAACACTATCTCTCAAAATTGGTTTAAATCTCTACTCACAATTCAAATTTTTTTTCGATAATTATTATCACAATATTTCCTGTTTTAACTATAGTGGCAGTGCTGATTTATTCATTTAAGAAAATATTTTCTAGATTATAGAGGGTAAATGTATTCAGATGCTTAGAAGCTTTGGTTTTATGAATTTGTTTGATTCTTATGCAATTATCCATGAAATTCAAGAAAATCTAAGAGAGAACCTAAGGTCAACGCTCCTTCTCAGTCACCACCAAAGCAATTAACTCAATCTAAACTCAGATTAAAACAATTGCATTTTTGTCACAGTTTCTGGAGTTTCACAAATTCTTGTGTCATTTTTTTCTTGATTTCAGTTACATGTTATACATACATTTTACATACACACAAACATAGAGGAGAGGGAGAGGGAGAGAAAGCAGGAGAGAGAGACAGACAGACAGACACTGTTGATTTATTATGTTATTATTTTTTGTTGAGGATCTAGCCACTCTTTCACTTTCAGACTTGATAAATCATGCTTATTCATTAATACACTTAAACCAAAATTACCCAGTATCCAATGTGGTCTTTTTTTTTTTTTTTTTTTGATGCCTACATGTGAGGATACAAGGACATGAAAGGGTCAACAGCCATAGCTGTTGCTCTATGTCCTGTCTTCCCATAGTGTTTGTCTCCTCTCTGTGCTTTCTGTAGCCTCTGGAGCTGTTAGAACTGTGATTATCACCTCACATGCCCTCCAGGGAAAGAAGAAAACTCTCATGGCTGAGAGCTTCCCACATGCCAGGTGTTCTGTTAGGCATGTCCATCATACATGTGAGTCAGTGTTTCCCAATGGCATATGCATCCCTGGGGGTATACAGACAATTTTAGGTAGGATGATCACATCATTGATTGTCTGACTGGGATACTTTGTGAGTAAAAGGAACATTATTAATAATTACAAGACAATAGAAATAAACTACCCACGCAACTAAAAATTTGATTTTTAAGAGATACATATTTAACTTTGTGATACTTTCTATTTATGGTAAGTGATAATTATGATAATGATGCAAAGTTTTCTTTTGAAATGTATTTCAGGGGAAAAAATAACAGTAAATAATAAAATAGGTGTTAGCTAGGTTCAATAAAAATTGTGAAACATTAGAAGAAAGACTGAGGTTTGGAATAAAATATGGTATATGTATACTAGAAGTACTACACAGCCATTAAAAAAATGGTGAGCTAATACCTTTTGTAACAACCTGGATGGAACTAGAGACCATTCTTGTAAGCAAAATATCACAAGAATGGAAAAACAAATACCACATGTACTTGCTATTAAATTGGAACTAATTGATCAAATCCATTGGGCACATATGGTGGTAAAACTCAATGGAAACCAAGTTGGTGGGAGTGGGGAGAAGAGGACAGGTAAATTTACACCTAATGGGTACAGTGCACACTACCTTGGTGATGGGCACCCTTATAACCTTAACTCAAACTGCACAAAAGCAAATCATGTGAAAAACCTTTGTATGCCCTGTAATATTCTGGGGGTTAAAAAAGACTGAGGTTTGTGAAATGTTTCATTCATCATAACAAACCTGTGGGAGATGTTAGTATCTTTTTTTAAATTAATGAGGGGACTGAAGTTGGAAAAGTCAAGAATTTTGCTCAAGATTATACAGGTAATAAATTCAGTACTAGTATGAGTGACAAATCCATGCTTTTTTCTTAATGGGAGCTCTGATTTTGATTTTGATTTTAGCCAGGGTCTAAGATTTTTCCTGTTTCTCTTAAATTAAAAAAAAGTGGAAACATTTCTGGTCCGGTTTAAGGTAGACTCTGTTTATTAATTAGGTTGGTACAAAAGTAATTGCGGTTTTAGCACTGTTGAAATGTGACATTTGATATTGGAATACATTCTTAAATAAATGTGGTTATGTTATATACATCATTTTAATGCACATTTCTCACTTTATGTTTTTTTGCTAATGACTTATTACTTGCTGTTTATTTTATATTTATTTTACACTATGGAAATGATGCTAGACAAAAAGCAAATTTGAGCGATTTTCTTATTTGAGATCAAAATGGTTCATAAAGCAGTGGATTGACAACTTGCAACATCAACAATGCATTTGGCCCAGGAACTGCTAACGAACATAGAGAGCAGTGGTTGTTTAAGAAGGAGAGGAGATCCTTGAAGATGGGGAGTGCAGTGGCCAGCCATCCGAAGGTGACAAGGAACAATTGAGAGCAGTCATTGAATCTGATCCTCTTACAACTACATGAGAAGTTGCTGAAGAATTCAGTGTCGATCTAGGGCAGGCACGGTCGCTCACGCCTGTAATCCTAGCACTCTGGGAGACCAAGGCGGGTGGATTGTTTGAGCTCAGGAGTTTGAGACCAGCCTGAGCAAGAGCGAGACCCCACCTCTACTAAAAATAGAAACAAATTAGCTGGACAACTAAAAATATATAGAAAAAATTAGCTGGACATGGTGACACATGCCTGTAGTCCCAGCTACTCAGAAGGCTGAGGCAGGATGATTGCTTGAGCCCAGGAGTTTGAGGTTGCTGTGAGCTAGGCTGATGCCGTGGCACTCTAGCCTGGGCAACAGAATGAGACTCTGTCTCAAAAAACAAACAAACAAACAAACAAACAAAAAAAAAAACCTTGATCATTCTGTGGTCATTTGGCATTTGAAACAAATTGGAGAAGTGAAAAAGCTCAATAAGTGGGTGCCTCATGAGCTGACCGAAAATCAAAAGAATCATCGTTTTGAAGTGTCATCTTCTCTTATTGTACTCAACAGCAACAAACCATTTCTCAGTGGGATTGTGATGTGCAATGAAAAGTGGACTGTATATGACAACCAGCAACGACCAGCTCAGTGGTTGGACCGAGGAAAGCTCCAGAGCATTTCCCAAAGCCAAACTTGTACCAAAAAAGGTCATAGTCAGTGTTTGGTGGTCTGATCCACTGCAGCTTTCTGAAGCCCAGCAAAGCCATTACATCTGAGAAGTATGGTCAGCAAATAAATGAGATGCACTGAAAACTGCAATGCCTGCAGCCAGCATTGGTCATCAGAAAGGGCCCAATTCTCCACGACAAAGCTCGATCAACAGGTTGCACAACCAGTGCTTCAAAAGTTGAACGAATTGGGCTACAAAGTTTTGCCTCATCTGCCATATTCACCTGACCTCTCGCCAACTGACTACCACTTCTTCAAGCATCTCGAGAACTTTTTGCAGGAAGGACACTTCCACAGCCAGCAGAATGTAAATGCTTTCCAAGAGTTTGTGGAATCCGAAGCACGGATTTTTAAGCTACAGGAATAAACAAACTTATTTCTCTTTGGCAAAAATGTGTTGATTGTAATGGTTCCAATTTTGATTAATAAAGATGTGTTTGAGTCTAGTTATAATGATTTAAAATTCATGCTCCAAAACCACAATTACTTTTGCACCAACCTAATAGTTCAGTGTAGTTTGATGTGTTTTGGCTGAGGGTGGTTGGGATTTGTTCCAGTCTTGGGTCTTCTAGATCCTAAGGCTCTTGCAGACCTTTCTCTGTCATTGTGGCCTTTCCATTCTCTGGTGTCTAATTCCGGATAAAAAGGTGCTTTCCTCTCTGGCCTGCGGAAGGGCCTGTTTTGGAACTCACATCATTTTACTTAATCCTTCTCTTATCCGAAGGACATGCTGATAGAAGCTATTGACGGTATTATAGACTGAATGTTTATGCCACCCCATTCATATGTTGAAACTTAATCCCCAATATGATGATATTTGGAAGTGGAGCCTTTGGAAAGTGATAAGATTGTAAGGGTGGAGCCCTCAAAGTTAGTGAGAAACAGAAGCCAAAAGATATTTGAACATAAAACCCACGCGTGTATATATTTAATATATAGATACTATTTTAAGTCCATATATTAAGTACTAGTAAGGTTTAATTCTTTTCTAAGGCAAAATACATATAAATGTTAAGTTCTTATTTTTTCTCCTCATTCAAGTGGATGATCTTGCACATCCTTTAGGTAAGTGCATCCTTCTCTGCAGACCATATTTAAGTAAATATCTACAGAAATCAAGTGGTTGATACCACCTTGATATCATCAACCTCAATGGTTGATATCCTCTTTTCTTGAAGTATCCATCTCTCCACCACAATCCAACTTCTCCTATTTCAAAACTGAACTGCCTTTTGTGTCCCTCACTAGACTCCTATTTTCCTACCTGAAAAACACAATCTGGGAAGCAGTTCACAAGCGGTTGAGCAGTTCTGAGCTCCTAAAATGAGGAAACCTTTCCCAACTCAGGTTACTAGTTGGTAACTCAGGTTGCCAGATCAACAGGTGATTTGTGGGGAGAAGGGGATCCATTATTCAGTTAGTACTTCCAGGTCCTCTCTACCCATATAGCACCCAATGTAGTAGTTGTGATAAGTCCAATGATTACATTTTATAAAAATAACTTTTATATGCAGTAAATATAAAAACCAGTGAAAGGGAATATCATTTCTGTTCACCATGCATATTTCAAAGTGAAATGGGAAATAGAGACATGAAACAAGTGATAACCAAGTTGGTCCTTGACAGTCACCGCTACTTATTCCACAACAAATTGTAGGGATCCTCTGTCAAGTGCCAGCCATTAAATGAAGAATATTGTGGACTAGACAGAGGACTGAGCCAGAATCCCTGTCTTTTGAATGAACTCTTTTATGCTAGGTTGATTTGCTGCATTTAGCCTACTGTCTCATAATGTTGCTATTATGTTCAATGTTTTCTGTAAACGTAAAAGGTTCAATGTTTTTTGAACATTGCTTTAGCTGTTCTCTTTGCTCCTGAGACCCTAAAGAGGCAGTAACTGCTCTTATTTATTTATTTTTAAAAATACATTGTCCATAGATATACCTGGTAACATGACTCACCAGCTACTAGCCATCCCACACAAAGAGACAGGCTTGTTTGGGGCCACAGAAATCTGGTTTTGAGGGGGTGCTGTCTGGTTTCACAGCCACAACTCGACTCCCTTCTCTCTTCATTTGAGTCTTTCAAGGACGCTTCTGAATGGCTTTGCACAATGCAGCAAGACGCGGTTTTGTGCAGAACTTAGGGCCAGGCAGGGGGAGGAGAAAAAGAGAAAGAAAATTTCCCTCTAGTAAATTGGCAGAAAAACGTTTCTAAAGGTTACACACCACCCACACATTCCTTTTAAATGATCAAAGACTTACAAGAGGTCATAGAAGGAAAAAAGAAAGGAGAGAGGGAGCCTGGAAGAAATTTTTTTTTTTTAAAAAAGTTCTCTGTATTGCAATTCTTGCAGAGTAAGTAACAAATTAGGGCTCTTGTTACTCTTTCGGAAAATTTTCGGATCTAAGGAAACAAACATTAAATTGAATTGGTGAACTGATATCTCTAAAGTGAAAAATGCCTATCTCTTTCTATGCCTCATTCCAAATTCTACAGTTTTTTCTGTAAAGACTTATAAGTATTCTTTTCATTATTTTTCTTCGGTTTAATTTTTGTGGTCCTCTTATTTCCTGGTTTCAGCAGAATACTCTAAACTTGCCATCTTGATATTTCTGGCCCATCCTCAAACAGGAAGTACTCAACACTTATAAGAAATCTGTTTCGACATGATTTTCTTACCCCTTGGTAGTTTCTAAACCCAAACTTTGTCTTTTGAATTGGCCTTAATTTTGTATGCATCTTGGATCATTCTTTATAGCTTGGTTCTGGCCTTCCTCTCATTTTCATCAGGTAGAGTGAAATGTTGCCTTGTCTATATTTTCATAGTAATGTTACCTCAGTTAGAACTTTACTCAGAATATAAATTTGAAGCGCTGGCCTAACCCTGATACTGTGACCTCCTCAAGGGAAGAGACTGTCCTCTATATCTTTGCATCCCTAACTCCTAGCAAACTCTCTGACAAGTAATGGATACTCAATAAATATTTGCTGAAAGAATTAATAGATTCCTTTTTTTTTTTTTTAATTTGCAAAGCTCCAGGCATAAATCTGTGGTTTTCCTTGACACTTTCTACCAGGTGCAAGTGGCTAGAGTCCAGACATTTTTTTTGTTGTTGTTTAATCCCTCTTTGCCATTCGTTGCCCTGCCTTTCTTCCCAGTTTCCCTGTTGCCTTGGTCCATACACAAACAGAAGATTTCTATCACAGTACAGAAGAAAACATATTAAAAAAGAAAAAAAACCTTAGAAGGTACTTTAACTTTTCAACTAAAGGAAATTTTATAACAAGTGTGTGCTTGATTCTAATAAATACTCTTTGATTGCTTACTGTATATGGTAACTTGCTTATCTCTGGGATTGTGTGAGTGATATTCTAAGCAAGACACTGTCTTCTCCTGACCTTCAGTAACAGGTTCTGTTCTGCTCCCCTGGCTGCTGCCTTCTCACTTGACTTCTAAGGTCTGAGTTGTCCCTAACTCCAGGTACCTTGTTTGACTAATGCAGTGCCTTTTCTTGACCTCTGGTTTCAAGGTATCCCTGTTTAGAAAGCTATTTCACTTCTGCCTTCTTCTGGCCTGAAGTCAGAACACACTTCCTGCTGAGGCCAGTGCTTGCTCTCCAGAATATCACCTGGTCAGAGTCCATGTGGTTGCTGTAAACAATCTGACACGCCTGAAAGTTCATGACTGCCTGTGCAGGATCTCTTAATCTGACAACTGCCAACATAGTCCAGGTGGGATTTACTGAGCCGTCACTTTTTTTTTCTTTCTTCATTTTATCTCCTCAGGTTAGAATTCAGTGTGAAAAATTATAGAATATCATCTTTTCCAAAATATTTTAAAGCAGATTCTTTTAAAGAAACACCTAATTGTTTTATTTATTAAAGCAGAATTTAAGGACATATTCTTATTTATTTACCAGAACTACATATTTTTCTCTGTTTGCAAAGATTGTATATGTGTCTGTGTGTGTGTGTGTGTAATTATTTTTAACTGGTATGCAGATTTAAATAAAAAAGGACACATTTGGTATAGTTGAATTGTTAATGGTAAATACTTTGGGAGTAGATATTTATTGTTTTGCCTTCTCAGAAGAATTGCTCAGCTCTGATCATGCCATGAAGTTCTGATGGTAGCTGCCAGTCAGAATCAGCTCTTCCCCTGGCTACAGGGTAGATCTGCATACAGAAGATACCATGGCAATTGCTCCAGCCATAAGTAGGTGAACCAAACTGAGTTGCCCAGGGTCCTTCCCTGAACTTTGTCTACCCAGAGCTATAGGTGAAGACTTTTTATCTTGTCTGGTTGTAACTCTTGGGCTGTAAGTTCTGAGCTGCCTACAGATACGTCCCATATAAAGCAGGGTAAGAGACTAAAGCTGACACAGGGGGTGAGGCACATATGTGGGAAAGAGAATCTAGAAGGTACTGTGTTATCCCCAAGCTATGTGCTCCCAGTTTTATCTGTCATTTCATAATATGAGCCTATGGATTATTAGATATTTTACTTTAAACAGAGAATAAATCACTTGGCAAATTCCTTAGATTAGTGGACAATTTAGTAAATAGTAAATGGCATGCAAATATTTACAGTCTCAACAGGCACACTATATTTTTCATTTGAGAAGCATTGTATCCAGCCAGTGGCACCTGTGCTATTTCTCATTTGCCTTTTTTATCATGGACCTTAACAAACCCTGTTGTAGTAACTGAACATTTTCTATATGTGGTAGCTCTTCTGAGCTCATACTTGTATTACCTTATTTAATACTTACCAAAACTGTATAAAGTAGATACAACTATTTCCCCATTTTATAAATGAGTAGACTGAGATGAAGAGAGCCTGAGTGACTTGTCACACAGCTAGTTGAGTGATAGAGCTGAATGATGTAGCCAGGCAACCTGACTCCAGAGCTGCACATATAAACACTGTCATACATTACCTTTAAGCAATTCACTCGCCAGAGTAATTTAAAAAATAAGCATATTAAGGACTGGCTGTTGTTAGAGACCATTCAACAGCTCCTAAAAAGATAAGATAGTTCACATATTCCAAGAACTCATTTCACTTGACCATGCATAGTGTTCAATGTCTTCTTCAGATCAAACTTAGAAATATTAATAGTATAAGTTATGGGTATTCTCTTCTTCACTTGTATATTTGGTTTTTGTAAAGTGGATTTTAAACTACATTCTTCAGAGCCCCTGTAATGGCAGGGGAGGGGGAAACAAGCTGCAGATGGGCTCCCCTAACTTTAACATGAATGGTATTTATCTGTACTACATCTTGGGCTTTCAAATAAACTCCTTGTTGAAAACAGAATTGTTCCACTAACAATAGAAAAAAGAAAAGAAAAACAAAAAAAGTTGGAAAACCATTAGACTGGATGGTCTTCAAGAGCTGTTCTGTGAGAACCTCCTATGCCTGTGAATTAGCATGAATTGGCCATTTTGCCAATGCAGACATTTTCATATCAATATAATCCAACAAATTGAGTGCCCAGCCTGGTGAAAGCACTAGGGTTTACACAGCAGGAATGAACTTAGTCTCAAGATCAGAGAGCCTTCCTGAGACAGGGGGTAGATAGAAGTAATGTAAAAAACCAACAGAATGTGCTTTAGGTAAGGTATCCAGAAGGGTGCTTTGCGGCTTCTTGTTATATGGCACACTGAGAATAAAGGTTTACCTAGCATGTCCCCAACAACAAAACCACCCAAACATTTAAGGAAAAAATATGCAAAAGGTAATGACATGTTAAAGGCTCTGAGGAGAGGAGCTGATGAGAGAGGGGGTACAAAGGTTTTGTTTGTGAAGGAGGAGTAGGGTTTTGACAGGTGCAGGTGAGGAGAAGGATATTCCAGGCAAAGGGAATGCAAGAGTAGAGACTCGAGCATTTAGAAGCAAGTGGAGTGATCAAGTGTCTGGACCGGCAGAGACACAAACCGTAGTGAGAGTAGGAGGCAGGTGAGGCAGGTAGGGGCACCTGTGTAGTGTAGCAAGCAGGTGTGTGATGGTTATGCTGCAGAGCTGGATTTTATCCTCTAGCATAATTACAGAGGAAAAAAATTCTTAGATTGGTTTTTAGAAAGACAGATATTCTGACACTGTGGAGTGTGGAATAAAGAGAGAGATTGGAAGAGGAAGAGAGACCAATTAAGAAATTATTTAGATTGTGTAAATCAGAAAGAATAAATCCTGGAAATGGGGAATGGCCATGGGCCTTTTGATTGGAGACATCAGATTTTGATAAAAGAGATGACGAATATATTTCATCATTCATAAATCACTAGAAAAACTTTTGAAAACTTTATTTTAATTATAAGATTGAGTTGAATGAATGATTCAAGGATTGTGAAATTGTGACACAATTTCTCTTTGTTCTTTAAAGATATCTGGTTGATAGGTAGAAACCTTCAGCAAAATTGCATGCTGATTGCTATGGTTTGAATGTTCCCTTCAAAACTCATGTTGAAATGTAATTATCATTGTGATGGTATTAAGAGGTGAGACAGTTAAGAGGCAATTAGGCCAAGAGGGTTTCACCCTCATGAGTGAATTAATGACATTTTTATGGGAATGGGTTAGTTTTTGCAGGAGTAGATGCCTGATAAAAAGGATGAGTTCGGCCTCCTTCCTCTCTTGCTCTCTCTTGCCCTTCCACCTTCCACCGTGACATGATGCAGCACGAAGGCCCTCACTAGATTTGGGGCCCTCAAGAGCTTCCCAGCCTCAAGAACTGTGAGAAATAAATTTCTGTTCCTTATAAATTACCCAGTCTGTGGTACTCTGTTATAGCAACAGAAAATGGACTAAGGCACCTATCTCTGTCTTTGCATAAGGGTACCATTTATACATATGTTCATAAGTGGTTTTTCTTCTATCATAACCCATGGCTATCTGGAACTAGCACTTGAAACTGCTTTATAGACATATCTGACAGTGATTATTTAAGTCTATTATTAGCTGATTAGATAAAATGAGACTTTAAATATGAAGTAGTTTGCCCATTTAATTTTTTTTCCTTTTATAAATGGACTTTTTTTCCTAACAAGTAACTTTTCCTAATTAGATAAATATTTAACGTGTGTTCAAAGGAGACTGACATTGTCAGTTACTTTCTAGTGGTAAGAACTTTGGGCCTTCTACATTGATTTAATTTCCTTTTAACACTGACCTGGTTAATTTTACTGAAAGCATTTTTGGCACAAGTGTTGGTTGTGGTGCTAATGATGGTGGTAGCGGTTGTTTCCACAGAACATTTAATCTGATTTTATGCTACTTTTAAATAGTCAAAATTATAATTTGGAGAAAATAGCAAAATGGCTCTAATCAAGTCCTTCTCAGTGCCATTTATAGTGGTTGTATAACTAAAAGGAGCGTAATGAATAATTGATATGTCAAAATGGCTAATTAAGGGAGAAATCAGGGGAAGAATTATTGTTCCTTTTAGAATTTCTATTATATTTTTCTTCCTGTGTTTAAGAAAGGAGCTCTGTTGAGTATGTGCGATGTGTTTATTTTTAATAGACTTTTTGTGTCTCTCTTAGAAGTTTACTGTCTACAGTGTTATCTCTAAATTTTTATTTCTATTTCTTTTTCCTTGATATTATACGTAATATGGAAATATCCCCCTTTTAGGAGCATATTTCAAACTAGCTTAGCTCTTGACATTTCTCTTTAAGAGTTTTTACTAGTTTACATGTTTCACCTGATTTGTTATTTTTTTCTAGAAAAACAAAACAACGAGTGACTAATTCTGTATCTAGCCACTTCTTCTCCCACTAATTCTGATGCCATATATGTACAGAAACTGGTTGCTACATCAAGTGCCATGACTCCTTATGTGAAGGGATATTTCTAAGTCTCTGAAAAGTTTTTCTGTGATATGTTAGCTAGTTTAAATCTCTGTGTTTCTTGTTGGTTTCTAGACAGCTCAATTTAAAAGTCAGCTTTACCATTTACAGCTAAGCATGCACAAAAGATGTCTCATTCATCCCCCAGAAACAGCACCCCACTCCCAGTTTCTCTCAGCCACATTAATGGCAACTCCTCTCTCCTTTATTCTGTGCCCTTTCGTATGTGAAACTTTCTGAAGCGCTGCTTTTACTCCATTTCCTCATTGCAGCAATTGCCTAATATCTTGTTATACATCACTGTCAGTTCAGTTTTCCCAAGGTATTCAGTGTTTGGGAGACAGAAGACAAAACGGTCTGGAGACAGCACTTATTGAAGTAGGCACAAGCTTTATTGATGACTTTGGTTTACGAATCTCTTCCAAGCAACTCTGTCTCCTGATACACTCTTCAGAGAAGAGAAGTGAGCTCACATCCACATTCACTGTCCACTTACACTGTCATCAGTGCACTCTGTGTGCACATCAGTGCCCCCCATGTCCTGTTACTCCCCTCTTGCCTCTTCTCTCTCTCTCTCATCCCTTCATTCTCGACCTTTGGCTTTTAAGCCTTTTTGATGCCAGACTGCCAGTTTCTAGGCCCTTGTCCAGGAAGCTGGAGTCCAAATCATCTTTATGGGTTAACAATATGTTTATATAAAAAAAGAGATAACTTAAGTGGGTATCTGCCCCAGGTCCTTGGTTCCTCTGGATAATTGTGAAATTAAATTAGTATCATAAATATCGCCCCTGGATCCCCATGTTTAAAGTGAGGAAGGATCAATAGGTACTCAATAAATATTTGCTTATTGAATAAATGAAATAATGAGTGAGTGAATTGTTGGAGGATAGTCTCATCATTCTTCCACTCACATTCTAGTTTTTAAATTCCCTGGAAAACGAGTAGCAGAGGGGAAGGAAACAGTGGGGTAGAAGAAATGTCTAGCTCTTCTTCATTCATTTTCCTGTATGGCACTGTGTGTCACAAATGGAAATATAAATAAATACTAGCTTCTCAAGGGCCCCTGATTTCTGTTGCTTAGATATGAAAGAGCTTCAGTAATGTTGTCTTCTGGCTTTAAAGGAGCCGAGTGTGGTATATAAAGGAGAAATAATCATGTCTTATTTTAAGAATTCTGGCATCAATGCAAATTGAAAATCTTCTTACACTTTGGTTGATGTTGAAGATGAGAGCAATAGTCAATTTAGCAAGGGTGGAGTAAGAAGCAAAACCTGTGTTCAAGTGTTTTTTGTTTTCCTTTTGACCTGCTTCTTTTGCTGGGGGCAGGATGCCTGAAACCCTAATGACTGTGATAATTCTCACAGTGGTACAGGGCTTTGTACTCTGTAAAGCATGTTCACACATATTCCTCCTTTAATTCTTGTAATAACACTATGAGCCTTATCTCCTGCCACTCTCTCCCTCCTTGTAGCCACATAAGTTTTCTTGCTGTTCTTGGACCACATCAAACTCTTCCTTGCCTTGAGGCCTTTGTACATGTTATCCCTGTGTCTTGGAATGTTCTCTCCACCCTTTACTTTCTCACCCCCTTTGCTTAAATGTCATCCCTAAGGAGATGTTCTTTGACCTCCCGGATTAAGCTACATCTTTGTATTATTCTTTTTTATTTGTTCCCCTTACTTTTTCTTCATGGTGATTTTTATAATGTAGTGTATATTGTTTGTAAGTGTGGTTGTTCGTCTTCCTTTCCAAATAAATGATAAGCTGCTTGAAAATAGGGATTGTACCTAACATAACATCCATTGCAGTCCTAGCACATAATAAGTGCTCAACAAATGTTGAGTGAGTTATGGCAAAGCAAGCATTTCTGTCCCTGCTTTACCAGTTGGGAAAATGAAAGTCAAATGGGTTATGTGATTTGCCCACATCTGTCACAGGCATTGTAAGTGGTAGAAATGGAAGTGAAAGCCAGGGCTTCTGTTTATAATTTAATGGCAGGGCACTGTCCATTATCTTTTCATCAACTTCACTGTCTGTTAGCTCTGAAATAGTTGGTTATTTGGGTCAATGTCTAGGGTGGGATGAGCAGGTAGAAGTGATCAGAAGTTCAGGGGAAAACTCCAGCTTATGGCTGGGTTCTCATTTTCCTGTATCTTTCCCAGTGGTGGATATCTTCTTTCCACACACCTATTCCAGTTATCATGACATGGGTTTTAATACGCCAACCCCAGAAATTCCCATTGCTAAGTGCTATTCACACACTGTGAAGAAGACAGTCCAGGAATTTTTTTAAAAATATGATTTGAGTTCCCAGAGCTTATTCGGGCAGAATTCCCAAGGATCACAAAGGAAGAGTAGCTTAGGTGATACCTGTAGAATCCAACCTGTCTTGCTAGGTCTATTTTTGTTTGTATACCTGGAATTACTTCAAAACAACAAATCATATTGTTTTTTACAATTTCCAAATACTTATCAGTGGATTTGTGTTTTATTCATTAGTGGTTGCTAAGGGTGTGAATTTTTTTCTAAGTGTACGCATTCTCCACTGCAGCTCTCAACAAATACCCTCCAGCTGAAAGTGGATGTGTCTGGCATTAAAATCACTAACATTCAGGCTGAATCAGAGCCCTGTGTTTGTGGGTAGATCACCTCATCTCTCATGCTGCCATTAATGACTTGCATTCCTGAGAGATGGAATAAGCCATCTGAATCATATCAACAGAGTCCCAGCTAATTCTGAGGGTTGGTATGGCCCTTTTGATGAATTTTCATAAGTTTTTAAATTCAATTTAATAACATAATTCTAATATTTCTTTAACTTTTAGCCAAAAGACCTAGATACTTCCTCTTTTTTTTAACTTTAGATTTTTTTTTTTTGGTTTTATAATTTTTATTTTATTTTTAAAATCTCAATCTGAGACTATTTATCCAACTATCTGAAGCCTTAAATTTCCAAGGCATTGTATATTTTGGTTATTTTTTGTGGGGTTTGGGGTTATCTTTTAAGCTTAGGACCCTCACTTTAAAATTTAATTATCAAAATATATATTAAGCAATTTTAGATATTCTAGAATTTTTGGATAATCTAGAATTCTTTGGAATCTCAAAAATATAGAGCTTGAGATGAAACATGAATAATAGATAGGCATTGCAGTGAAAAAGAAGAGGGAAGAAGGAAGGCCAGGCTGGTGCCATATGGCCTCAGCCATAGGAATGGGTTTGGCTTGTTCAGGAGTTCAGGGGAAGTTAACCTGGGCTACAGCAAATCTGAGATGGGTTGAACAGGTAAAGTGGTAGCCAGGTTATAAAAGGACTTGTATCAGTATTATTTATTTAAAAATATATGCTATATTGACATATAATATACATAGTCATGTTTTACTTTTATGAATTGATTATTACTGGTATAATTTACGTAGATATCTAAGGAAACTATGGAGTAACCTAAGTTGTTCTTCATCTTAGAATGACATATACTTAGAGGCCCCTGTGCTCTGTAGAAATGGTGGGAGAGGTAGGTAGGTCTATAAATGAGGAATGGGGATATTTTATAAAATCTTCAAACATCACAAGCTCATATAATGAGGGGTTTGTGGATTCTATATAAAAATCCCTGGCATGATACTTTCTTAAACTACAAGAGCCCAGCTGAGCAAGGAGAGGTCAGTGCCCAGAGCCTCATTTCCAACCAGAGCCACAGGGGCAAAGGGAGGTGGCTGAGTGTTTGGATACTATGGTTCCTATGCAGTTGGCCCCTTTAACCCAAATCCAGGGGATTTTTTACAAGTTGATGCCTATTTGTCTTTATGAGACTAGAAAATGAGTATAGTGCCTGGTACTGAGTTGGAACCCAGGGCATATTTATTGAATGTATAAGTAAATGAAGACTTGATCTGGTGGCACTATAAATCCATTTTAAGTATCCCTAATCAGCTTCCTTTGCCATTTTTTCTACAGCTCTTATTGACCTTGTTTATGCTTCTGAGGCCCCGTGCTTTGCTATTTTGATGCTCATTCTTATTTATTACTTCACTGAAGAGACAGAGGTTATCAGCAGGGAATCCTCATAATATTCTCTTCTCTTTCCCTGACATCTCCATTGACAGGCATATTTACATCTAAACCATTATTTTTCCCTTTCCTTTATTCATGTCAAAGAACTCTCCTGGTGCTCTTAACCTTTCAGGGACCTTCCTCCATCAGTTGGTTCATTCATCACAGTCTCTCTTTCCTATACTTTCAAACTCTCAAAAATCTTAAATTAATTTAACTTTCATGAGAAAATAAATATATACTCTAATATTCAACTAAAAATTGTGATCAATGATATGAAAATATTCCTTTTCCCCCACCCCCACCCTGTGCCCCACTAGGGTCATGGTGTTGTAGAGGAAAACAGCAAGGGGAGTTTACTTTAAATTGGTTGTTCTAGAATACTCCCTCTAAGGAGATGACCCTTAGCTAAGACATACCAGAAGAGGAGTCAGTCATGCAGAGAGAGAGGCATGGAAGAAACTTACTGAACAAAGGCTCTGAAGTAAGAGTTTTCCATGTGACAGCAATTCAAAGAATAAAATTGTGGCTGGAGCACAGCGAGGAGATGAGAGGCACAAGAAGAGTTAGAGGTTCACCCAGTAGGTCATTTCATCAAAGAGGTGAGGTCAGAGGGGGCGGCAGAAGCCAGACCAGGCTTGACATTGTCAGACAAGGTGAGCAGTTTGAATTTTATTGTAAGTCCAAGGCACATCCAGGATCCTTGTTGTAAGGAAATTACTTTTACTGCAACATGGAGGAGAAAGTGGAAGAGAAAGGGCAACAGTAGAAGTAGAAAGGCTGCTTTGGATGCTGGGGAGAACTTCAGATGAAAGAGAATGATGGTCTAGGCTAAGGTGAAGTTGGATACAAGTGAGCATATTTAGGGGCTAGTTTCACATCTGTGATCTCAAGAAGTAAAATATTGAAGGCGATCGTGCTGGATTATCTCATAGTCAACCTAAGCATGAGTTATAGCACCATTAAGCAGAGGCGCCAGAGACAACATGAAAGGAAAAGAAGAAAGATGGAAAATATTACAAAAATCTAGGTAATAAACATTTGCAAATGTATGGATGAAAATGTTGCTTGGTCTACTGACTGCAATTCTTCCTGCTCCTCAATTGATGTGAAGCCATGGCAACCACTGCCATCTGAGAGTTGCAGAAAAATGGAACAAGGTTCAGGGTTGCCCATTTTGTTCACAGGCACCCCATGTTACTGCACTTCTTGCTCTTCTCCTCCAGACTACTTCAGCAAGCTTGCTGTCATCAAAAGTCTCCAGAGGAGATGGAGGTGCCAGTGTCTGTGGAAATGTACATCTCACAAGTTTGGCAATGTGATATGCTCTTCCAAGAACTTCCACCTCAGACACTATTCCACTATGAGAGCAGCCCCAGGGGTGCCTCCAAGATGATGCAATCTTTCATTCTTACAGGTCCCTACCACTCAGACTTTAAAAGGGATTCCCTTGGAGGGTCCCACTTACCTTGGCTTCTTACCGTGATCACTGCTTTCTCTAGTAGGCTAATAACTTCTTCTACCAAGATTTCACTTCTCAGTTCCCTTCTTCCTCCCTCCTTACATATTATTGATGGGATGAGGTAGGACAGGGCAGTACTGATTTTAGTAAGGCTGATTCTTCTCTTTCTTAGTAAAGCTCCAGTGGAGGTACCTGAACCCAATATCTCAGTGCCAGCTGCTCCCTGTAGAGTGTGGGGCACATAGAATGGATTGCTTTCACATGTGCGATTTCTCTAATCCCTGGGCCACAGGAAAATTTCCACACAACGTCCTCTTAGGTTTGTTTTGTTTATTTGATTTTGTGATGACCAAAGTCAACATTAAGAACTGGAAAATAATTCAAAACACTCTTGTTACCTTTGTTATCTCTTGGATTTTTTTTTTAATGGCTTAAGAGGGGTCTAATATGTTTTATGTGTTTGTTCTGATTTAACTGCTGGCCATGAGCACTTCTTGGATGGTTGTCTGTAATTTTCTCTTTACTGGTTGTCTCTGTTCATTCCTGGCTTTCTTTCTATGGATCTGTCACTTTCTCAGGTCGTTCTGGGTATGATCAGGATGTACCAAGATATTTCAATCACTACCTGCTTTAGAGAAGGGCACAGTTATCAATTTCTTTCCCTTGTTCTTATCCGGTTTCTCTGAGTTTGTGATGCACAACTGGAATAATAGGTAGAGGGGCAGAACTAGAGAAGCAGGAGAAGAGAAAAATGAAAGAAAGTGATGGAAGTTCATCAGGAATGTGGCTTCTGGGAGAGATTTTAGATTTCAAATTGTGAAAGACCGAAGGACATCTATGGGGTGTGGCAGACTTGGGGAAAAGAAAGGAAGGGATTTGGTGAGACAGTGCTGTGGGTTATGAATTAGATTCAGAATAATGGTTTTTGAGTGGTGAGCAGTAGAGTTAAATGTTGTAGTGCTTTTTTTTTTTTTTTTTTTTGAGAAAGAGTCTCGCTCTGTTGCTTGGGCTAGAGTGCCATGGCATCAGCCTAGCTCACGGCAACCTCAAACTCCCAGGCTCAGGCGATTCTCCTGCCTCAGCCTCCCAAGTAGCTGGGACTACAGGCATGCACCACCTTGCCTGGCTAATTTTTTCTGTATATTTTAAGTTGTCCAGCTAATTTCTTTTGATTTTCAGTAGAGATGGGGTCTCGCTCTTGCTCAGGCTGGTCTTGAACTCCTGGCCTCAAACAATCCGCCCGCCTCGGCCTCCCAGAGTGCTAGGATTACAGGCGTGAGCCACCACGCCCGGTCTGTAGGGATTTTATAGTTACTTTTTGAGGCTGATCTGCAATTCTTGGAACTTGAATTTGTCCTAGGCTATGCTGTGCGAGTCTCTGATTTTATTCTGGTTACACAAAGGAAACATAGCCTGATAATTTAAAAATGTCTGTTGTTTCTTTACATGAAAAGAGGAGAGGGCTGGAATCAATGGCCCCTCTTTAACATAGCATCTTAATGACATTTTCAATCTGCAGAGATAGGTTATGATAGGATTTTTTCCCCCAATAGGGCAGGGAATAAAAAGATAAATTTATTTGCATAAGAAAAAAAAACAAATAGGGAGACAGAGGCAAATACTAATAAAAGGTGGAATAAAGGGTCCAGAGAGCCAAAGAAGACAATGAGCAAGGAAGGAAAGTGGAAAAAGTCAGAAAGAAATAGAAATAGAAATTTGAAAGAGAAATTTTCTTATCCCCAGGTACTGTCTGAGGAATTTTTAGCACAATGTTGTCTAATATTTAGTGTTCAGTTGGCCTCTCTACTGTTCTGTGTTCTAATTTCTCTTTGCTACTCCAAATCATTAGGAATATTTGTTTACTAATATCAGCACTTTATAAATAGTACTTTGGAAGAATTAAGGAATGAAGGCAGTGTCCACATGGGGTAAAGCTGCAAAGGAAGAAAATAGAGGACACAGAAGGCAGGGAGCAGAGAGAACATTAATGATTCAGTTAAAGCAACAACAACAAAAAATCAGATCAAAAGGTGACCAGGATATAACGAGCACTCCAACAGTCTTTGTATGTTTGGGAACGGAGTGTAGGGAGTCTGGGTTTCCCACAAAATTGAGACAGGTGGTCATACATCCAATTTAAATATTAAAGGAAATGGTCACATTAGATAATAGAAGATCTTAGGGACACCCAGGTGTTAGAAACATGAGGTTCATAAATAGATGACTTTAACTCAAAGATAAGACCTTGGCTTTTGATGCTGAAAACTATATACTACAATAGTTCCAAATTTGCTGTGTACAAATAAAATACTGGATATTCTCTGGCAGCTTTTACAGTATATTTGCTTTATGTCATAATTTATTAGTGTCCAGCACAGTTTAGAAAAGCAGCAATCTTTGGTCTGTGAGCAGAACTGATTGATTACGCATAAGTGAAAAAAAAAAAAATCCTGTATCAGGAGGTGGAATGCGGTACATGGGTTTTTTTGAATTAAAGTTTAGAGTAACACAGACTTTTTCCCATAATTCAGTAAAATAAAGAGGCTATATTTTAAAGCACTGGAAAGCAATTAGTAGCTATTTATTCATGCAAGGGTTCCATGTAGCATTATAGTCTCAGAATTCTAGAGCTAAGAAGGACTTCCGTGACTTTGGCAGTGACTGCTGGTGACCCACCCGATAGATATTCTCCCTTCTGTCTTACTAGCATAAGGGAGAATACTCTATTCATATTGGTGATACAGCTAGCTGAAAAAGTATACTGTCTAGCCTTCCCTTGCTGATATGTGCAGCCAAGGAATCATAAGTACAAGTCATTGGGAAGGGCTTTGGAGATAATTTAAAAGGGCAGTGGCTTCCTTCCGCCTGAAACGTAGATGTGCTGGCCAGAATGGCAGTATTATTAATATTTTGTAGCCACAAAGATTCAAGCCACATAGCAAGGATGGTGAAGCCAAAAAGTAAGAAGGACTGTGGAACACCAGTAACATTGTAAAACAGAAATACTTGCACTAGACTTCTTTTACCTGGGAGAAGTAAACTCTGTTTGGGTTGCTTCTTGCATATTAACAACTGAACACAATCCCTAGCTGATGCGGTAATTATTTTGTAGGGCTCTTGCATTTTGCATCTAAAGAAGCATGGAGAACTCAACCTAGACCTGCCTCAATGTTATTCTTGCTATATTGTGTGCATCCAATATGAAATTAAAACAGAATTCATTATAACATAAAATGTTGTAGATATTTCTCTGAGACACACTTATCAACTGAAGTCAAAACTTCAAATTAAATACATTCAGCCCAAAATCCTATAAGAATTTTCAATTAATAATTATGAAATGGTAGGCAAGGATCAAGTATATTCTCCTGGGTTGAAATCATGAACACTGAACCAAGTTGCTTCATTCTTTCATTCATTGATGTGTATGAATTCCTATTGCTACAGTTCAGGTGAGGCTGTAATAATATCCTTATACTTGGATAAAAGTAAAACAGCCTCCCAGGTTTACACTTGCCCCTGCTTATTCAGTATGTATCTTCTACAGATTAATTTACAGTAAAATATATTTCCCCCTCTGCTTACAAACTTTCATGAGCTCCCTGTTTCTGACTCATGAAAATCTAAACTCTTTAGGCTGGAAATTCTTGAATTTTCTACGTACAGCTGTTGTTGTCTATGCCTTTAAATCTTTGCTCAGACTTTCCCTTTTGCCTTTTACTTACCTCTTAGTTTCACCTGTCTCTCAAAGTTCAGCTCCATAACCAGCCCAAAGCCAAGACTCCCTCCCTTCTTTGAAGTTGGTTGGTGATCAAGGCACTTATATTAATAGTTTAGCTGTTTAGCTCCTTGAGGTCAGTTGATTTGGCACCATCCTCTCTGGATTCCTCACATCTCCCTGAAGTTTCCTTTCAGCTTTTGTTTCTCAGAGTTTATGTAAACCTTGCATTCATTAAAAGTTACAGACTGGGATGACTTGGACAGTTTATCATCCTCCCTGCCTAACTTGCTTTAGTCCTAAGGGGAGAATCAGATTTCCTTGCACAAGTAAAAAAAAAAAACAAACAAAAAACCCCAAACCACAATGTGATGGGTCCAGTTGAAATCTTGGTAGAGTGAAACTAAATTTCCCATTTTCGTGTAATATGTTATACATGCAATTTTTAAAAAGTGTCTTTGTTCTGTGGGCAGAGCTGATTACCGTAAGTGGGGAAAAAAAGGCTCACCTAAAATATATACTTTTTACTGATTTATTGAACTTACTTTATTAAGTTACTTTGGTTCTTTTTTCTTTTTACCCACATGATCTTAATTATACCCAGTATTGGATTAGTCCTGCAGAGAGTTCACAAAAAATGGGCATGCCAACACACACATTTCAAGCAAGTTATATGTTATTGTGAGGAGCTTAAGAAATATAGAGTTTGTAAGGCTGGGGGAGTTCAGAGAGTGGGAATCCAAAGTCTCTGCAGTTTTCTTGGGGAACTGGGCTGGGGTGGAGGTCATGGCATTTTGCCTGTCTGGGGTGAGGTTCTGCTAGGTCTTGCTTAGCCCACATGAGACTCACTAAATTTCTTATACCCCACCCATATCACCCCAAAACTCCAGTAGTTACTTAACATAATTGTTACAACTATCTTTAACATACCGTGTCACCTGGTCCCAACATTTCAGTTTCTGGTACAATTTCTAGTACAATTAGAATTGAGTGACAGGACCACAACAATGTAAAACAGAGACAACTGGTAAAACAGAGACAATGATTTAACGTGTGTTATAAGCTTAGCAAGAATTGAGCACTACCAGTTGGCCAAGGGCTTATCACAGTTTAAAACTTTGCTTTCTGTTCAGCTCATGATGTGTACACACACACACAAACACACACACATAAAATATATTACATATATATCCACATATGCATACATATATAAATTTGTATTTTAATGAAGATAAAGCATGCCTATCCAAAGATATCCATACGTATGTATATGTGTGCATGTCTATATATGTGAAGAAAACCATAAACTACCTGAGTATGCATGTACACCACCTTCTCTTAATAAGTTATCACTTTAACTTCATTATTATTTGTTTTTCTGGAAGACTATAATAACAAAATAGTTACTTTGAATGGGGCAGCTTTTTGAGTCATAAGGCTGTTTGTATTTTCTTTTTTTTAAATCTCAGAATATTATGGTGGTACAAACATTTGGGTACCTAACTTGCTTTTGTACTGTTTGAGTTAAAGTTGTAAGTGTACCCACCCCCCAGATTGTACTTGTTGGGTATGAGTTTACCAATCCCCTCCTCCTCCCTCTCACCTGCTTGATTTCTGATGAATGTTATTTCTATATGTGCACATAAATGTTGCTCAATTAGTTGATTAGTTCCAATTTAATGGTGAGTACATGCGGTGTTTGTTTTTCCATTCTTGTGATACTTCACTTAGAAGAATGGTCTCCCGTTCCATCCAGGTTAATACAAGAGGTGTTAGTTCACCATTTTTTTAATAGCTAAGTAATATTCTTCATAGTATACATATACCACATTTTATTAATCCACTCATATATTGATGAGCACTTAGGTTGATTCCACATCTTGGCAATTGCGAATTGTATTGATATGAATATTCAAGTGCAGGTGTCTTTTTTATGGGATTTTTTTTTTCCTTTGGGTAGATACCCAGTAGTGGGATTGCTGGATCAAATGGTAGTTCTACTTTTAGTTCTTCGAGGTATCTCCATACTACTTTCCACAGAGGTTGTACTAGTTTGCAGTCATACCAACAGTTATGAGTTATGAGTTCCTATCTCTCCACATCCACACCAGCATTTGTTGTTTTGAGACTTTTTGATAAAGGCCATTCTCACTGAGTTAAGTGATATCTCATTGTGGTTTTAAATTGCATTTCCTTGATGGTTAGAAATGTTGAGCATTTTTCAATATGTTTCTTGGCCATTAGTATATCTTCTTTTGAAAAGTTTCCGTTCATGTCCTTTGCCCACTTTTTAACGGGGTTGTTTGATTTTTTTTCTTGCTGATTTGTTTGAGTTCCTTATAGATTCTAATTATTGGCCCTTTATTGGATGTATAGCATGCAAACATCTTTCTCCCATTCTGTAGATTATCTATTCACTCTAATGATTATTTACTTGGCTGTGCAGAAGCTTTATAATTTGGTCAGGTCACATTTATGTATTTTTGTTGCTGTAATTGCTTTTGGGTTATTCTTCATAAATTGTTTCCTAGGCCAGTATCTATAAGAGTTTTTCCAACATTTTCTTCTACAATTCTTATAGTTTCACACCTTAGGTTTAAGTCTGTTATCCATCATGAGTTGATTTTTGTGAGTGGTACAGATCCTGTTTCAGTCTTCTACATGTGGCTATCCAATTTTCCCAGCACTGTTTATTGAATAGGAATCTTTTCCCCAGTGTATGTTTTTGTCTGCTTTGTCAAATATTAGATGGCAATATGGGGATGATTTTATATCTGGGTTCTCTATTCTGATCCATTGGTCTAGGTGTCTATTCTTGTGCCAGTACCAATCTCTTTTGCTTCCTATAGCCTGTAAGTACAATATATACACTTCCTCAATGTCAGTTTCTATTCACTGCTTTTTCCCCTATATATAGACCATATTCTGTTTTTCTTTGCATGTTGAAATTGGATTTTTTAAATAATATAATGTGGCTACTCTGAAAATCAGATTCTCCCCACTACCCAGGATTTGTTTTCTTATTATTTGTTGTGGTTGAAGCTGCTGCTATTTCTTTTAGTGAATTTCCGGAACTAATACTGTGGAGTCTGTATTCTTTTTCATATGTGACCACAGAGGTCTCTGTTCAATTAGCTTATGGCAGCTAATGATTGCACATAGATTTCATTTACTGTCTGAAACCAGTAAGTGTCCCAGTCTTCTTGCCAAGAGGCTCTGTGTGCATTTTGAGAAATGCCTCTAACACTCAGCCAGGTAGTTAAAAACTCTGCCTGAGCCTTTCCTTGTGCTCTTCAGAGCCTCAAGGTCAGCCAGAAGGGAGAGTTTAGAGCTTCTTCAGGTCTTTCCTGAACACATGCACAGCCTTGGGTTTGAGCACAGCTCTATATATGCAAGTGGCCTTCTAGATTCCCAGGAATGTGTCAGAGTTGTTCAAAGCCTCCTAGGGCCATCTCATTCTCCAGCTTTTCCTTTTTGGTTTTTTGGTCAGCTTGTTGCTTCCCCTACTATTATCACTATCAGGCAGCTGTGATGCTAAACCATCACCACTGATGGTTTTGACAAATCTTCCCTGAGGAATAAGGAGCTTGCACTGGACAAGCTCTGAGCCAGATCAAATAAAGAGAACTCTTGCGAGGGGGGAATCACTAGCAGGTCAAATAATGATGATTCTCTGGGAGTGGGTCTTTGGAGGAGTTCCACCTGATTCTGACTCCTCCAATGGCTACCAGGCTGCTGGCTTTAGCCTCTTGGCTCCCAAGGCTACTGCAGAGCTAGGGAGGAATGATGAAAACAGGAAAAGTTAAAATGCTCCAAAGGTTGCTGTCATTACCAAGATTCAGATGGGCTTTTTTTTTAATAAATGACCCCCAGATTGTGGCAAGTTTTGTTAGTTTCAAGAGTTCTGAAAAAGTTAATTTTGACAATAATTTGCAGTGTTCTTATTGATTTAATGGAGAAGATGATTCCTGAAGTCCTTACTCTACCATTCCTACTGACATCCTCTTTACTCAAATTTAGAACTACATCAAAGTTATAATTTTTGTTTCAATTGTCAAACAACCTAGGAAACTTGAGAGGAGAAGAAAAGCCTATTGCATTAACCATCCTTTTGCTCATCGCTTTCTTGCTTCTTTCCTGTTGTTCTCAGATTTCTCCTTTTATTTTTTCCTGTTTAGAGAACTTCCTTTAGACAGTCTTTCAGTGGAAGTCTATGGGCAACAAATTCTCTTTGTTTTCCTTCATCTCAAATATTTTGATTTCCTCTTCATTCCTAAAGGATATTTTCACTAGATATTATATTCTGGGTTGACAGTTTCTTCTTTTCAGCACTTGACAAATGTTGTGCCACTTCTTTCAGGTCTCTAAGGTTTTGATTTGGATAAATTCACTGACATTTGAATTGTTTTTCACCTATGGCTAAGGAAGTATTTCTCTTTTGTTGCTTTCAAGATTTTTTCTGCCTTTAATTTTCAGAAATTTGACTGGGGTATGTCTTGATGCGCTTCAGACTTCTTTGGTTTTATCCTCTCTGGGGTTCATTCAACCTTTTGAATTTTGTAGGTTTGTGGGCTTTGCCAAATTTTAGAAGTTTTCAACCATTATTTCTCCTCTTTTTTTTTTCAACCATTATTTCTTGGAGTACTATTTCAGCCCTATCTTCCTCATCTCCACAGATAATTTTTCCATTTTTAAGATCCTACTGTATTATGTTATATAACTCCATGAATACATTGCCAGATAAATGTAGTTAATAATTTATTTAGAATTTTTATCGATAATTTTATGTTACAATGGTCTGTTTTTTTTTTACATGTTTTAAAATTACAGTTGTAGCAGCTTTGTAAAACAGATTGTGGGACTTTCTAATTTTTTCCTATGATCTGGAACAGTTTAAAACAGAAGTGGCATAATACAATCTTAAAAAGCATAACTAAAGGCTCCTCTCAAAATCCATATAGATGTATTTAACAGAAGCTGTCTTATTACTCTGCCCACCTTCTCTGTGACTTCTGATCTGTTTAGTATTCTGCTTCTTCTTGGGTTAATTTTGTTGGTTTCCTAGTCCATCCAGGCTGCTATAACAAAATATCATTAACTGGGCAGCTTAAAACAACAGAAATTTATTTCTTCTGGTGGCTGGAAAGTCCAAGACCAAGAGGCCAGCAGATTCAGTGTCTGGTAAGGGCCTGCTCTCTAATTCAGAGGACACTTTTTTGCTGTGTCCTCACATGGTGAAAGGGTTGAGGAGTCTCTCTCGCACCTCTTCAATAAGGACACTGAGCCCATTACGAAGGGCTCTACCCCCATGACCTAACCACTTCTCAAAGCCCCACCTTCAAATGCCGTCACCTTAGGGGTTAGGATTTCAACATATAAATCTTGGAGGGACACACACATTCAGACTGTAACAGGGGGTTACATTTTTTTCTAGAAAATCATCTACTTCTTATATCTTTCATAGTCAATGTGATTGAGTTACACATGATATTATAATTTTTAATACATCTTTTCTATCTATGATTCATTTTACTTTCTCTCCTTTTCCTTTATCAAGCTTGTTAGTTATTTGTATGTTTAATTGGTCTTTTGACAGAATCAACTTTTGTATATTTGTCTTTTACAAAATTTATCTTTGGTTTTATTTTATCATTGCTACCATTTTAATGTCATTTATTCCAACTTCAATCTTATCAGTTGCCTCATTTTGGTTCATTTCTTTGTTTTTTTCCCTTGGGTTTATGACTTGTAACATCAACCACTTACAGCTTCTCACAGGCTAAGTGCACGTGTGATTCACTTTCGTATGCTTCAGACTGCCCAGCGTGCTGCCCAGCAAAACAGGTCTGCAGGGGAATGAGTGGATGGAATGGCTGACATTGGATCTCGTGGTCTTGAATATATGCTCATCTGTAGCCACGTGGCTGGGGTACTAAAAAAATTTTGAGATTTGTATATGTGTACCTTTGCCTTCAGAGAGGCTAATTTCCCAGGCATTTGGGGCTGGGGGAGAAAAACCCTGAAAGCCAAACAACGTGAGGTCATGTTGAAGGTGTCACCAGAGGAGTAGAGGCTGCAAATCATTTCAGTTCCACTGGGTCCAACCCAACTCTTGCTCTAGGCCCTTCTCAGCCTCTTGCTTTGCATTCCTGTGATGAATGTGAGAATCCAGGAAGAAGACTATTTTACTCAAAATCCCAGTGCTTCAAACAAGGATATTCCCCACATTTGTCTAGTGGGAGAGCTTGTGACTTAAGCATACTCCAGCTCAGACATCATAAATGATGCTGGAGACACCATGAGCTATATTTTGGAGTGTGAAGTTAAATTAATCAGGGAGCAATGAAAACATCTCAGTCTTTTTGGAGCACCTTGTAAAATATACAAGTTTGAATGATCTGCTAATTGCCTCTAAAATTCTAAACACTAGGCAGTGATTTTGTTTTTCTCCCAATATCCCGAAACCATTGCACCCACTGGATTGGTGGCTACTTGTGATGTAGAATCATCTGTTAGACACCAGAGTTTTCTGGAGAATGCTTCCCTGGTCATAGTAATCATTTCAGTAGTAAACACTATAGGCCTTTTTGTAAATTTGGGGGGATTGAACAAAGAGCAAGGAGAAAGAGATTTCTCCTCTTCTGAGAGTGGGGACATGTGAGCACCTTCCAGGCACAAACAGCTCTCAGCACTCACACTATCTTCCACTGCTCTCAGGCTCACAAGGAGTCTCAGATTTGACCCAATTCACCTGCCTGTAAATCTGTAACTCACTCCGAGGCATTCTCAGGAGACAGGTATCCAATCTCTTCTTCTAGTGATGGAGCAGTGGCCACTGCGGGGGCAGCCCTGCTGGTCAACCCCACACAGGGGCCTTTCTGTTTCTTGCACACCTGCCTCTCCAGTGCTTGGCACACAATGGTGCTCAATGTATATCTGTTGCATGAACAAATGTTAGAACATTCTTTTTGTTGAGCTGATCTCAGACTCCCTCTAAATTCCACCCTTTGAGTTTATGTCTGTCTTCTGAATCACACAAAATAACACATTGTTCATCCAGAGGAACCTTAGATCTGTGGTCTTCAAATTGGGATAGACCGACCCTGGGGATACACGAGGACTTTCAAAAGGATATGTGGACATAGACAGTTTTGAGAGAATGAACTTCCACATCTATGTGTATGCTTCTCCAAACTGATCCACCTGAGACCGGGCCTCAGGAAGGTCGCCTGGGTTCTCTTCCCCTCCCATCACGGGGGCCCTTCTCTTGCTTCACCAAAGGAAGGTGCACCTCCCACTCATCCCACATCTTTCTCTGATGCACTGCCCAGTGTGTAAATACCTGAAATATCTGAGTGAAGGAACTGAACACTGAGAAAGAGAATGGTTTAAATCAGTGGGTAATACATGCTTTTGCATGCCACATGGTTTCCACTCCTGTGCTTTCAACGAAATTGAAGAAAAAGCTAGTCAGTTTGTCAGCTGATAGATCACTGAAAGTAATGTTTGATGATAGGTCAGTCTTTGAATCTTGGAAAATAGCTAGGAAAGTTCAAAGAACTGAGGGACATCTTGATAAGAAAACTCCATTCTCATCCGATTATATAAGAGAATGAAAGTTCTCAAGGCTTAGATTCATAGAAACTGAAAATAAGTAATGTTTATCTTTGTATGCATGAACTGATTTATAAAAATATCATACACATCTCCTTAAACAATAAATTTACCATAACATTTTTACTTTTCATATACATTATCCAAATTTATAATTTATTTAGGCTATTTTCATCAGATGCTTACTAATAATAATAATTCAACTAACAATATTCTTAACACCTAGTATAGCCTTGTAGTCATATGAAGTGTTTTTTAAAAATCTATTTTCATTTATATACATATTTTTGCCACAGAGAAGTGTGATAAAGTAATTACTAACAGGCTTTCAGCCGTAAAGGATACATTAGGATAAAATCAATGAGAGAGGTGGGAAATGGAAATATAATTCAATTGCCTGGCACCTGCATGCAATGTATCTGAGACCATGCATGATACAGAATTTTCCCTGGAGATGTATTAACTACATGATATTATCACTGTATCATAGCTATGTTAAAACATATTCAGGAGACAATAGGATAATACTGATAAGCAAATTTAAAACAAAAATACTCACATTCCATTTCTCCAAAGAATTCTTTGTGGGTCATCATTAACTCTGGTTTCTTGGCCCCTGTGCCCTGCTCAGACCCTGGCTCAGATTCTCTGTGGCATCTCTAGAGGCCGGACTGTTTTGTTGGCACGGGGCCCAGAATGCGTGGACGAAGACAAAAATCTCTGAAAGACTGTGCCATGAATAGGTCATCCTCAGAAGGATCCTGAACTACAGAAGGCAGGAGAGCTCTTTGGGGGATCTTTCAGCTGGATCGCCATGCACAAGGGCCTGGGGAATGCCGTTCTGCAGAGAATGCGGGTGGACATGGCCTTTTAGGCCCTCGGGATCTGACTTGTGCCTGCCCCGTGTGATGGGGGTCCCGGGAGCTCAGTAATGAGATACGGGAGCCAGGCAGACAGATCTTATTGGAAGCTGATGACCCAAAGGTCCCCTTGAATTTTACAGGTCAGCTCTCGGTCGGATTTATTTTTCTAGGATCAATTACACTGTGCCCAAAATAATGAAGCCCATGTACCTCTGACCGAGCTCTAGTGTGCTTTGGAAACCTCAGCCACAAGCCGCTCCCCTGCTCTCCAGCACCTTGGGGCTGAACCTTCAAGCGCACAGATGGTTGCACGCCCATGTTCACGGCAGCATTATGCACAATAGGAAGAACATGGAAGCAGCCCATGCGTCCCTCACAGGGGAAGGGATAGCAAAATGGGTGTATAGACACACAATGGGATGTTAGCCTTGAAAAGGAAAGAAATTCTGACACATGCTACAACATGGATGAACCCAGACAACATTATGCTAAGTGAAATAAGCCAGTGACAAAAAGATAAAGGTTGTGTGATTCCACTTACGGCACTCCTACAACAGTCAAATTTACAGAGGCAGAAAGTAGAATAGTGGTGCTTCGGTTTTACAAAATGAAAAGCATCCTGTGGATAGACGGTGGTGATGTTTGTACAAGATTATGGATGTATTTAATACAACTGAACTGTAAACTGGAAATGGTTGAGATGGTAATTTTCATATGTATTTTACCACAATATAAAGATTGGGGGAAAAAAGCAAAGGATTTTCAAATTGAGGAAAATAAAGTTCTGTTTCATTCAGTAACAAAGAAAACTAAGTCAAACAAACACCACATGTACTCACCATTAAATTGGAACTAATCGATCCACACTTATGTGCACAGATGGAAATAACACTCATCCGAAATCAAGCAGGAGGGAGCGGGAGGAGGGGACAGGTAAATTCACACCTAACAGGTACAATGCACACTATCTGGGGGACGGGCGCGCTTAAAACTTTGATTCAAATGGTACAAAAGCAATTTATATAGCCAAAACTTTTGTACCCCTGTACTATTCTGAAATTAAAAAACAAAATTAAAAAAAGAAAAAAGAAAGAAAACTAAGTCTACTAAGGGACAGTTACAGCTGAGAATAGTGTATATTCACATGTGGTACAGAGGACAGAAATAAACCCAGAGGGTGGAATTTAGAGGGAATCTGAGATCAGCTTAACAAAAAAAAAATGTTCTAACATTCGTTTGTCCAACAGATACCTATTGAGCCCCACTGTGTACCGAGCACTGGAGAAGGAGGTGTGGGCAGGAGAGAAAGGCCTCTGCACGGGGGACTGACCTCTGGGGCTGCCCCACGGTGCACACTAGAAGAAAAGATTGGATATTTGTCTCACAAACATGCTGTGGAGTGAGTTCCATAGTTACAGGCAGGGGAACTGGGTCAACTCTGAGGGGCCGTGGATGGCAGTGGGTGTCTTGAGAGCTTTGGTCCCTCCCAGGTGCTCTCATGTCCCCACTCTCAAAAGAGGGGGAATCTCTTTCTCCTTGGTCTTTGCTCAAACCCCCGAATTTACAGAGGAGCCTATAGTGCTTATTACCGAAATGACTGCGACAACAGGAAGGCAGCGGTGCGCTGTGCTGGCACCAGGTACCCCGACAGCCTCACTGAGAAGGGCACGTCAGCTCGGGGACACTCCTGCCAGGAGCGCATGACCTCAGCCAAGTCACGAGAACACTTCAAACCAACCCGGACTGTGAGACATTCTACCCAATAACTGCCCAGTGTCCTTCAAAAGTGTCAAGCTCGGGAAAATGAAAGGAAAAACTGAGGCGCTATTGCCGGTTGCAGAAGACGGAGGAGGCATGAAGGCTCCCTGCAGGTGGGATCCTGGAACAGACAGAGGACGGCCGCCGAGGCGCCACCGTCCGTCCCGGTGCTGACCCGCCACGGCCCCCACAGACGTTAACGCAGCGTCGCTACAACTCTCCGTGCATTTTTTGCAATTTTTCTGTAAGTGTAAATTTATTTCTAAATGTAAAGACTTCAGGTCCCCTCTCTCAGTCTCTTGCCTCCCGGCTGCCCAGGCCACACTCTGCCGCTGTGAGCCGTCAACGCCCTGGGATCGAGCCTGGAGGAACCGCGCCCACCTGCCTCGTTCTTCTCTCGCCTCTCTCCGGGCCACAGCTCGGAGCCTCCAAAGTCCTGCCCAACCAGGCCTCCCTCCTGGGGACAAACTGTGAGTCCTGCCGTGCTTATACGTCCAAGGGCAGCAAGCAGTTCGACAGAGCTGCTACACGCTCTCGGCGGTGGCCGAACACGACTCGATCTTACACGTGAAGCTGCGTTTCAAAACTGATGACTCGGGAACCATGTCCCTCTCTCTCCACCCCACTTAGAGTTTGTTCTCGCTCCACCACCATCCCGAGTTCAGCCCTCACGTCAGCTGAGCACTGTCTTCCCAGAACTCATCAAGCCATTCTTCCACTGTCGTTTCTTTTCTCATTTTTCCCCACAGCCCTCCACCCCGATTTTAAGATTTTTGTTTTCTTTTCACCATTCGCTAAAACAACTTCTCCGCCACGTTGAGCGCTGCTCTTTCCAGAATCCTCAAGTCTGGCCTCCACTTTCGCTTCTCTTCCCCTCCCCCTCATGCTTCTGCCCCGATGGCAGCAGCTTACTGGCTTTGGATCTGCTTGCTCTTTACATTTTTTGAAGATTGAAAAGAGGATCCTGTGCTTCCCTCCAGGTGTCTGCATTTGGGGGCAGCTGGACGTGGCTGCGCGGCCTTGTCGCAGTTCTGCTTCTGTGCCTGTCTGCTTGTTCCGAGTTGCTTACCCAGGGCCCCCGGCAGCATACTTCAGAATGCCTGCCCTGGTCCATCTCAGACCACCAGAAGGCAGCTCGCAGTTTCACCCCTCTCCGCTCCACGGGCCTATCCCTCCAGGCCACGCCCAACTCTGTAAGCCCGGTGCCAAGACCCAGCTCCATCTGGCTTGACCACATTAGATAACAACCATTTCCCCAAATGAAACAGTCAGTCCCCTGTGTAAGCCTGGCACTCTGGAGCTCCGTGACAGCTTGAACATGTGAATTTTGGGCTTTGAAAATGGTCTTAGGAACCTTCTGCCACATTTGCTGTATCTCTCCAGATACAGAGTTACAGGGCTGCGGCGGTGTCTGCTGTGGTACCACATAGAGAAGAGGAACCTGCCACGCGGGCGCCCTCCAGGTACGTGGTGACCCCCACGCCTGCCGCGTGTGGATGGATACAGACCAAACCCTCAGCTGGGAGTCATACTTACAGGGCAAGAAAATTACTGCCCAGAACATCACTTTCTTAAATTTTTTCAAATACATTGGCAATACCTCCCATGCTTAATTCACAAGACTGTTATGAGAAGCAAATGAGATAACTTTTGTTGGAAAAATGTAAAAATACTCTCCACTCAATTTTGCAGTGAACCCAAAACTGCTCTAAAAAATAAAATCTATGAAAGAAAGAAAGAAAGAGAGAAAATGAAGGAAGGAAGGAATGAACGAATGAAGGAAGGAAGGAAGGGAAAGGAAAAGAAGAGAAGAGAAAAGAGAAAAGAAAAGAAAAGAAAAGATAAAAGAAAAGAAAAGAAAAAAAGAGAAGAAAAGCAAGCGACACTTGGAGACATTAGCAATTTACCTGTTGCAGTCTCTGGACCATTCTGTATGGATAGCGCAGGAATGTCTCCGTGGGGAGCCCCCAGAGCGCCCATCTGACAGGCAAGAAGGGGTTTGCCTGGCCCCACATGTGGCATTAGAGACTGCCGCCTCTCGGCCTCCTGATAACGTAAAAGTTGAGGATATTTGGGACACTTAGCACAAAGTGGATGAATGAGAAACCAAACTTGAAGCACTGTAGATTAGGTGGCTTCAACATGCAGATGGGTAGAGTTAGGGAGACTCAGGCCCAGGCCAGAGGCAGAGGCGGCCTGACAACCAGGGAAAGCTCCTTACACCAGGCGCGGTGGGCACACGGCGGGTGTGTCCTGAAGTAGGCGGGGCCCCCACCCTCTGTGTCCATAGCTGAGTGAGGTCAGACTCAGAAAAATGTGGATATCTACACAAAGGAGTCAGCAGGCTTTATCTACTAGACAAATAATTTCTTCATAATCAGGATAACTTTATCCATCACCTCTTAAGGATAGGACATGAATGGTTTCCTTGTACCACTAGAGGAAATTCTGCTCAGAAACTGGGTGCTTGTTGGGGAAACTATTTATTGAATATTCTGAGTGAATATAATACTGATTTCAAACAACTGTAGCTGAAGTCATCAACAAGTACAATGGTTATTGTACGCATAAGAATCAGGGCCATATTTTATTTCTAGGTGAAAACTATTTTTAAGGTACTTCATAAATCACTGGCAAGGTCAACCATACTAAACATTCCAGAACACACAGGGGGCAGATCTCTGTAGGCGTGTCCAGACCTCTGGGCTGCAGCAACTCATTGTTCTAGGCTTCCTGCCCGGAGCTGTCTCGGTCAGCGAGTCTGCAGGGCCTGCAGCAGAGCACAGGCTGACGCAACACCATGGCACAGGTGCAGAGGCGCCGCCAGCCACTGCACAGCACGGTGCGCCACCAGGAGGGAACCCCATGCAGGCCCGCTGTCTTCTCTCAGTGAAGGGACCACACAGCCGGCAGAGCTGCGGTGAGCATTAGTGGAATACCAAGCACCCAGCGCTGTGCACCTAGCCGGTCAGTGCTCAGCAGCAGTCGCAGACAGAGATTCCTACTTCTCGTCCCAGGCCACCCCCATCACATGCCCAGGTGCGTTAAGCAGTATGTCAGCCTTGAGCCTACCACTTGATGTATATATGCTTGATACAGTTCATGGATAAATGGACGCATGCATGAATAATGAATCAAGAAAGAGTAAAGAACTCCCTATTTTTGCAGATAAGGATAGTAAGCATCAGGAAAACTGTATTGCGCAATCTCCCTTATGACAAAGGTAGCCAAGGTGAACTTGTGAGTGGAATTTCCAGGAAAACAGGTTAGGAGGGAGACTAACAAGTAGATGAGCCTTCATACTCTTCTGTTCTTCCATTTTCTAGGTGTGAGAATACAGATGTGATGGCTGGAGCTTCAGCAGCCATCACAGACTCTAAATTGACTTTGCAGATGGAAGTGGTTGGCAGAACATAAAAATAGAAGGTATCTATGTTCCCAATATCTATCGGGCCACGTCCTTGGGCACACATCCCACTTTTATGTGATGGAAGAGAAAAAACCCTATCTGATTTCAGCCATTGTTAAATTTGGTCTCTATTACTAGAAGCCAAATATACTTCTAACTGAAAAAAAGTTCTGTGACATGACTCTCTCTCCTTAAAACTGTCTGCCCCGTCTCAGCCTCCTTGGGTGGATCCTACTCCTTTCCCTTATCTGAACACTACATTGACACAGGGCTCAGGCCTGGGTCCCTCTTAAATCCCATAGCTTAAAGTATCATCCATAATGATACCCGGACTGATATTTGTAGCTCAGCCCTCTTCCCCAAGCCCCAGACTCATAACCAACCACCCACTGGCATCTCCAAATTAGCATGTCCAAAAGAGAACCTCAATTCCACTCACTCCTGCCAAACCTGTTTCTCTCTCTACTCCCCCATCTTAGAACATGACCCCACTCTTGCTCAGGCCAAAAAGCTAAGAACTTTCTTGGATCCTGCCCTTTCCCTCAAGCCATCAGCAGGTTCCGTGGCTCCTGAGCACCATCCACATCAGCCCACATCCCCCTCCCTGGGCTCCCCACACCCATGCAAGCCCTGGCAGCCTGCCCTGCCCATGGTGTCAGAGGGTCACTCTTCTGCTCAGACCTTTCAAAGTGTCCAGTGGTCCTAAGAATAAAAGCCACATGCCTCGCCAAGGTGCCCAGGGCCCTCTGCCTCTCTGCCCTCATGGACCCCTCTGCCTGTCTGCACCTCCCAGTCATGCTGGCCTGCCTACTTCCTTTCTCCTTCACAGATGTGCTGGCCTCATTCGCCACTCAGGGCCTTTGCACTCACCCACTGCTGCCTGGATGCCCTTCCCCAAGACCATCAAGTGAGTGACAGCATCCATCTCACAGTGCAGCTCAGACAGCGCCTCTGTGGTGTCTCCTGACCGCCATGTCTAAGTAGCCCCCACTCTTTCCGTCCGCCCCACCACCTGCCTTGTGGTATTTTCTTTCTAACTTTATCACTGTCTGAAATGATCTCATCACCTTCTCGTCCTAGTGTCTTGTTTAGAAAAGATACCCCAGAAAGGCCGGGATTTCGTCTGTCTTCCTCCCTCGCTCCTGCGCCACGCCGGCTCAGAGACGCTTCGCACCTGCGATCACCCGTCAGACATTAAGGAGACGCATTGCTGTGCTCAAGCTACACTTCTGGTTCATTACGTATCCTTAGCCTTCATTCTGATCTTTGGTTCCTTCACCCTAATTGACAACAGTAAGACATTTATGAACTGACCTCTCCATTCCTGAGCTCCTGTGGTTGATTTTTCTCTCAGTTATAAAACTGTAAGGTTTTGCGTCCTCCCAGAGTCCTTGCAGATAAACATGGTTTTGTTGTCTTGATGTACAAAAGTCAGATTAGGGGTGATAAACAGGGTTTCTTTGAAAACCTAGAAGTTGCCCCATTGTCTTCTGCAGTTTGCTACTGGGAATGGGTCTAGCCTCTTTCAACAGGCAGTTTGCTCCTTTCTGAGTAACATGTACTCTTAGATTGAGTGTTTTCCTACCTGTTTTTTAATTACTGATTAAATTACCTATTTTTAATCACCAATATATAGAATGATAATAAGGATATATCAAAGGAAAAACAAAGGATATATCTTTGCTTGTGGCAAATTTGCCTTAAATACCATTATTTAAGCCAGTCTTTGGACCAACCATGTTTTTTTCCTAGCTCAAGAAAGTTGTCAAACATTATATCTTTCGTTATTGCTTCTTTCCACTTTATTTCTTCCTCATCATAGCCATATTATTCAAAGGTGCTTCTCCTTTTACTAGCTGCCAGGGCTATTAGATTTCTTACTATTGTTTTCATCCGTTTGTCCTTTTCCTGTGAATTCTAAGAGAGCAATTCTAGTTTGCTCTCACCATTAAAGTGTGTTTCTGCAGCTTCAGTTCTTTCTTTCATGGTCCCTGTGGAAATCTGGCCTCTGCTGTTTTATGTGTTAACTAAAAATATATTAAGTAGCAAGATTCATACTTTGGAACCAGGAGGAGGAGAGCTTTACTTCCCATAAAGGGTAGCAGCCCGCAGGGCGGCCGTTCCAGCAGGTTGGGTAGCAGGGCCCCAGCCAGAAGCCAGACACAGGCGCTTCAAAGAAGAGACAAAAGGCAACAAGATTTTATAACGAGTGGGGTGGCCACATATACATATTCAACAAGCTATAGGAGGAGTCATAAATATTCATGAAAGGAAATCGTGTGCACGTGACCATGCTTTATCTTTCTCATCCCGTCATGGCTGGGAACTTGGTTTTAAGGTTTCTGCAGCCCCGGTGGCTGCGAGGCGTCCATTCAGTTAGCAGAGGGCTTAAGACTTTATTTTTAGTTCACACATGTATGTGTTGACAACCCAGAATAAGTGACTCAGGTAAAGACCTCAAATAATTAAACCAAAGTTTGAGAATGCATCTGGGAAAAACAAAAAGCACAGACAAATCTGTGACTGTTTTTCCAAAGTGAGATTTGGGAATGCAGGTTTTAAAGGAGCTAGGGCATGCGGAAAGAAAAAAATAGGATGGGGTGGGCAGTGAGACAAATGATCACATTCTTGTGAGGCCCAGGAATTCTATATTTTACATAAAACTAGGAGCATGTTGGAAGAGAAAAAGGGAGGGAAGGAAGCATCAGTTATGCAGATGTCCCTGGGTGGGCTGAAGAAGGATTGATCTTGTCTCTGCTCTGTGTGGGGAAGACGTAATCAACACCATGAGTGTGGAAGGACCAGACTGGAGTTTAGGAGCCAGACTTCCCTGTGCACATCCTCGCTTACAGGTGATCCATGGGGCGGTCCTTTTGGGTGCCTGAGGCCTTTTACCGTTCCCTGGGGATCTGGCTGACGGCAATGTCAGTAACTGCCATTCATTTGGAAATGGCGTTGCAGGACTCAGCCTCCAGGTTTGACCTTCCCTATGCATAAGGAGCTGTGGGCGGGGTCCCGAGATTTTGTTTTCCTTTACAGTATCTTCCAGGCCTTTTCCTTATGTTCCTGATGTCACTTTCATTTGGGCTTGTGCCTCAGCCTATTGTCTTTTCGTCATACTGATCTCCTCTAATTATCTCATACATCCTTATAGGTTACTCAGAACATGAAACACGGATCTTTAAATCATTGTTTACTTCTTCCTAAAAATTTTTTTCAACAATCGTATTTTCAGCTATAGTCAGTGCATTCAATTCAGAAGCTGTTCATTAGTTCAATTTTTCTGAGTATTCATCCTCCATAAAGATCGTGTTGACAGAAGACACGCAGCATAATTCCACCTTTTCACCCGTCCCCTGGTGCCCTGGTTGAATGCCCCTTGGAGAGCAAAAGCTGGAAGGCAGTTAGTTCACTCTCCAGTCCATGCTTTGGACAGGCCCTCGCTGGGTGTGGTCCCCTGGGCTGAGGATGGTCAGCTTCTCCGACACACTTAGGGTCAACGTGTGCCCTCGTGAATGTGGGGAGGGGCTTAGCTTTGTTCCACCAGATACAAGGCACACAAGACAAAGCAGGCTCAGCCTCCTTCAGCCCTGCCAGCAGCATTGTACCTTCGGGACCACACCTTTCAGGATCCAGTGGGCGAGTCCCCCAACTGCACTCCGGCTGGGAGGAAGCCAGCAAGGTCCAGGCTCCGGACAGACGGACAGCAGCCCCCACCCACGGGGGTGCTGAAGGTGCTCTATAGCACTCTGGTGGGTTCAGTGGCTTCTTACGACCTTGGCTTGACCACCAATGCCTCTTCTCCCCCACCGCTGGCCGAGGGAGTCACTAAACAATGAAAATGTCTTCGATTGTGCTCCTGAGGCTGCCTCATTGTTGCTGAAGATAATGGAGGCTCCCAAGGCTATGTTGACATTGTTCCTGTGTGTTTTTTGTGCTGCTTTTTGGCTATTTTCTGTACTTTCATGTGTATTGTAAGCAGAAGTTGGAAGAGATTAGTTGGGGCTAAAATAGCCTCAGGTCACCACCAATAGTCTCCTTCTCCTGAATTCCCCAAAACACAGAGCCCAGAAGCTGGCACCAGCAGGTTCTCAGCAAAAGTACAAACAAATCACAAGTTTCTGCTGAGGTATTTGGGAACACAAACTGACCTGGGACCAGGGTGAGAGGGATCTAGTTCAGGGGTTGGAATTAACAGGTCACAAGAGAGCAGGAGCAGTCAAAAGCCATTTGAGGGCACAGACACCACCTGCACGGAGAGGCCACTCCAAGGTGCACACCAGGCTGCCAGGGAGGAACGCTGTGGAAAGCGGGGCTGTTGGCCGTGGGGTCATAGTCCTGCTCCCTAGGGAGCTGATGTGGAGCCACCAGGTATCAGGAGGTTTGGGGCCTTCAGGGTGAGTGCAGGGAAGGGCTGAGCTCAGAGTGTCAACAGCTGCTGGGCAGGCCTCTGGTGGCAGGATGAGACCCAGGCTCCGCCAAGCCTCCAGGGTACCTCCACAACATCTCCACATGTGAGGCTCTGGGCTCGCGGAGCCTATTAGGTGCACAGGGACCCCCAGACCTCACTTGTAGTTGGGCAGCAAGCCTTGTTTCTGGAGGCCTGTTGCTGCTGCGCTGGTCCTAGTTCCACATGTGGGACTTCCGCCAAGGCACCTCCTGCCACCTAAGACATTCAGACTGGGATCTCAAGAGAACTCTCTTTGTGCTCAGTGTTTCCCAAGGAGTGGTATCTATGCCCTCCCCTGGATCAGCCTGCTTAGACCAGCTGGCCCAGCAAGCTCCAACGCATGAGCACCCAGGGCAAGGCAGGAGGCGACGCTGCCCAGGGCCCCCTCTGTCCTCCTGTCAGCAGGGTTGAGGGGCACGGGGCCAGAGAAGGGCTGAAACAAGTCTCCCCATTTCCCTTGCCCAGGTCATTAGGGGAAACAGGCCAGGAGAGAAGAAGAGGAGTGGGAAAATGAGCAGTAGGGCCCGGAAGCACCTGGCGCCGCTCCCCACAGGCACACGACCCTGCCCTGCTCGCCATCCTTCTTCCCTAGAGAATGAGTCCTTGGCAGAAAAACTGCCACCAGTTCTATTCCTGGAAGGTCCTAGCAAATAGGCCCCAGGCTGCAGGCAGCCAGGACTCAGGAACCCCCTGCACCCAGGTGTGACCCTTGTCGCGCTCTGAGCTGGAGTCCCCAAGCCTGCCTGGCCTGCCTGCCGCAGTCAGGACAGAAAGCAACTGCATGGGCTTCCAAGAAAGAATAATTCTTTCTTGGGGCATTTCCAACTCTAGCTAGTTATTCTCCAGCACATTCCACATGAGCATTTAAAGGGAGGTTAGATATCACATCTAAAGCTGCAGAGACCCTGGGAGTGCTGAAAAACCCCAGCTCCCACGCCTGGCCTCTGGCACAGCGGAGGCTGCAACCTCTGCAGAAGGCGAAGATACAGGTGGCTGGGCAGGTAGGGGTGGACTCACCTGGACACGCACACCTGTATGGTACCTCCTGCCACTCAAAACTGCCTGTCGCACATCTGTCTTACGTCTATGTGAGGTAGACATCAATACCTACTGCGCTGTAAAACGCTGAAGACTTGCCAAGACAGGTTCACACCCATACGAAAAGAAAGGAAAAAAAACCCTCTTCTCACTTTTTTAAAACTCTGGAATTGTCCTTCCTATCAAAATAACTTTTGCTGTGAGATTAAAGGGGTGGAGGAAGCATAGAGTATGAATACGGAAAAAAAATTGTTAGAAACAGAAAGGATTAGATAATGTCTCTGACATAACATTTCTAAAAATATTTGTTAACACTGTAAATCACTGAGCTGAGTATATACTGGGGCATATTCCCAGGAAAATGGTTTTGTGAACCAGAGGGAACCCAGCCCAGCGATGCTACATGGGGTGTGCTCTCCATTTCCTGCTTGATCCCTCCACTCTCTGCTCCCCAATTTATTGTACACAGTGGAGTTTTATTTTTCCATTAACGGGAAGTTGATCCTGCATCCCTGTCTGTTCAATGTATTTTATGCACATTTTTATTTTATTGTTTTTAGAGATAGGGTTCCACTCTGTCACCCAGGCTGGAATGCAGTAGCGCAATTTTAGCTCACGCAACTTCAAACTCTAGCAATCCTCCCACCTCAGCCTCTCCAGTAGCTGGGACAACAGGCATGTGCCACCACACCCCACTAATTTTTCTATTTTTTGTCCAGATTTGATCTCAGTATGTTGCCCAGGCTGGTTTCAAACTCCTGGCCTCAAAATATCCTCCTGCCTCAGCCTCCCAAAGTGTGGGGATTACAAGCAGGAGTCACCACGCCCAGCCTCACTGTATTTTAGTGACAACATCCAAATACCTGCTTCTTGCCCTCAGGGCCCTTCTGGGTCAGGCCCTGCCCATTTTCTCCTCAGTCCTGGGAGCCTGAGCCAGAACCCACCCAGAAGCACGCGTTCTGCTCTATGCCTCTGTTCCCCACCATGGACCACCCTTCTCTTTCCTCCATCCTCTGTCAAATCCTCTGGCTTCTGCCAAAATCCCACCTAGCCTTCAAGGGCAGCTTCAATTCCATCTTCTCCAGAGGGCCGAGCCTGCGCGTCAGCCAGGAGGGGTCTCCTCCAGACACTCCCACCCCCTCCTGGACAACAGTGCAGTCGCCCACTGCCCTGTGAGACCAGAGCCCAGGAGGGCCGCGGGGCCTCCTCTCTGCGTGCCGCTTAGCACCCCAAGCATCCCTGGCACTGAGACACTCAGCAGTTTTGCTGACGACTGGAAGTGTGTTTGCAAGCTCTCCAGCTGTGTGACCTGCTCCCCACAAATCTGTCATGGTTCAAGGAACGTGGATGACATCTTCATGACAAGGAGAGAAGACAGGAGGAACAAGGAGAGAAGAGGAAGGGGAAAAATAGAAACAGCCTTTGGAGAGCAGATGGCATTGAAGTCATCACTCACTGTGGGACTCACTGTGGGTCCCTGGGGTCCTGGAAATCTTGAGGGGACAGTTTCCTGGAAGGAGTGGTGATGAGTTCTTTCTCTTAAGGGTAGCTCAGGGGACAAAAACAGTGTGGAGCAAATCTTCCACCTGGCTGTGAGCTTTATAGACGTAGTTAGGCAGAACAATGCGTTACTCAAAATTCCTCCCTAGTTATTCAGAGAAAGCTTCTTACTAGGCCCATGAGGGATAAAAGCTGAGTATCCCAGGGGGCCTGAGGGAGGGCAGGAGGCAGGGTCTGGCCGGACACAAAGGGAGCTGGGTCGAGTGTAAGAGGGGAGAGGGGTAGGGACATGGGTGAGGCCGGGGTGCAGGCATCCCACCTCAGTGGTCACAGGTGCCTGCTGTCTGGGGCCCTCAGAAACCAGTGGCCAGGGGTCTTCCCTGCCCACGGCCACAGCACACAGAAACGCAGAGAGCAGCAGGATAGCAGACATGGTGAGGTCCTCACCACAGCCTGAAGGGCTAGGCTTTGGCCAATGACATCAACATTCTCAAGGAGTGGTAAGAGTCTACGCTGTCACACATTTGCCCACAGACACACACATGCAGGCTTGGTTGGCACGAGGCCTTCAACCGAGCAGGTGCTGCATGTGTTCATCCCACTCCAGTTCAGCTGAGCTGATGTGGCGAGCAGCAGTTTGGAGCAGGGTGCTGTGGCCACCGACTATGGAGGGCCTGACTCTTGGTGGCTGTGGATGCAGAGCCTCGCCCCCTGGGAAGCCACCTGGGACTCAATGTCTGTCAGTTTGGTCCTTGAGACTCTACTTGGAAGATTATTAAAAAGAGGAAGGAAGGATGACGTACCAAATAATGTAGAAAATGTAGTCTTGTTTACTTTAAAGTGGAAAAGACAGCTTGCCAACAAAACATAGCTCTCCAGTTCCCTCTAGAATTCTGTTGTTAAAATGAATCTGTGATGAACTCCGAGCACCTCTCTCACAAGGCCTTCCAAAAGCTTTAAAAATAATAAAGCTCACTGCAGAAGAGCAGAGTGCATTCCAGCAGGACAGCTGGGCCAAGTCGCCTTCTGCTCGGCAAGGAGCAGGCGGGAAGGCAGCGGGCAGCTTCATAAATTAAGCACATCAAGGACAAAATTAGTGAACGCAAGTAAAAGAATGTCATCCCTCCATCTCTTCAGACACACCCACAAGCACAGTCTCAACATGAACACAAATTCAACTCACACCTCCACTCACACGTGAACACACAGGCTCCGCAGACACACACACAAATGCAGACCCACAAAAACACACGCAGAGGCTTACATGCTGTCACGTCCTGACATGACACACACACGAAACACGTTTGCACACATGGACACAACCACCAACACAACATATGCACAGATACTGGGAAGCAAATACAGCCATGCGTCTCCATCACTGAAATGTCGCTGTCAGATACTGAGCCTTTGCAGACCTCTGTGAGTGGCCTGGTTGGGGGTGGGGAAGGTCAGAGTCTCATCCGAATCTCACAGAGACCCTCTGGGGCAGAGGGAGCCTGCGGTGGGTCCTCGGATCCACATGGGGCCCAAGCGCTAGTCAGGCGGAGAGGGGCCCCCTGGGGTGTATGTAAGGAAAACGCTCTAGTGGCCTAGCAGAAAGTAGGCTGGACTGAGCTGGACCAGGGGCAGGGGACATGCTCCGAGGCAGGTGCAATTATCCAGGTCAGAGATCGGAGGGATTGAAGCTGGTGAGCGGGAAAGTGGGGCCGCTGGTGTGAGGCCCATGGAGTGGAGCAAGGTCTGGGAGGAGGCAGAACCTCTGCCAATGACAGAAATAAGAGAGAGAAAGAGCCTTGGTATCCCGGAAGAAATTCGTTCTAGAGAGAAAAAGGACAGGCCCCTTGCCCTGGTGGGAAAATTCCACCAGCAGTGGGAAAAAAACATGGGACTGCAGTTCTCCCTTGCTTTGGTATACTCAGCTAAGGAACCGCAGAAACCATGATGAGGAAGGAAGGGTGCTGTGGGCATCCGGGATGCCGCGCGCAAGCAGTCCTGGTGCGTGCACGCGGGTTTGGGGAGAGCAAAATCCCCTCTGGTTCAACTCCTTGTTTTGCTTTGGTGGGACTGTGCCTTTTACTTGTAGCATCCTTTGCTAACCTACCCCTTGCTTCCTGCTTGGATTTTGACCACTGCCAGCTCTTCCTACACACATTCACTGCCGCACTGATTTCCCTGGAGCCCCGTTGTCATTTAGCTGCAACCATGTCCTTATGTTGTGAACAAATTATTTCCTTAGGGGAATAAGGTAATTCAATGGGACCATAGTCAGGGCATTTATTGTACCGTTTCTTTGTAATAATTCTCCTGCCAGTACTTTCCTACTGTTTAAAATTGCTAAGGAGAGGTCAAGAGTGCCAAAGGTAAAACCCAGGGAGTGGCTGAGGGGCCAGGTGCAAGAACAGGAGGAGAGGGTGAAGGCAAGCCCCAGGAATGTGGGTCCCAAAGCAAATTCAGCTTCGGATGCAGAGCACGGGTTCTCCCCTTCTCCCGGCCCCCTGATTGTCACCAAAGGGCTGTCTGTTGGGAAACCATTGCTCACATTAACCATCCAGTGGGCAGGAAGCTTCCTACAGGTTGAAGCACATTGAAGAGAAGAGAAGGTAGTCTGGGAGCATGGAGGCCCAGGCAGACTGGGCTGGGAAAGGGGATGGGGCAGGGAAGTAGGGGAGGTTGGTCTGGGGAAGCCGAGTGGGGGGAGGCAGGAGACCCAGGGAAGGCACTGAAGTTGTGGCATGTGCTCCACAGGGCCAGGGTGCCACCTCCCAGCATTGGCTGCTGCAGGACCCTGCCAGAGAGGGGACTGTGGTGTAGCCACACTGGCTTCTCCCCCAGCAGAAAAGGACATGGACCTCAGCATGTGAAAGTCATTCACTCGGTCTGTTCAGGCAAACTTATCACTGGCGGTCCAGGACACATACCAAAACAGAGCTTCCATTTTAACCCTGCCCAACAACAGAGATACTGATAATGTTACCCTCCCTATATGTTAACATCACAGGTCAAAACCAATAGAGATGTTTCATTGACTCAAATTTTTACTGTACTGAATATAGTTTGAGATAAATGCATGCTTCTTGGACCCTGAGCCATTCAATAAACACCCGTGAGTGCTGGCGGGGGTCCTGGGAGCAGAGGCCCTTGCAGAGATTAGGGCGTGACTCCTGTACTGGAGACTCACTGTGACCCATGTGGTATGGGAGGGTGGCTTCTGGGAAGGATTCACCCTGGAAGGGACATGAGCAGGGATGGTAGAGGAGAGGGCCAGGTGGGGATTTGCTGGGCAGAGAAGAGAAGGCAACTCAGAGAGAGGAAACAGGTCCTCATGCAAAGGCCAAGATCTTGAAGAATATGAAACTAACTACCAATATAAATAGAAAAGGGGGAATAATACAAGACCTATTAAAGGAGAATAAATTCCAAAGCCCTTCCACAGTGCGAGTTAAGGAGCTGACATTAGTCATGAGCCCTATGTGAGGGAGATGAAGAGGGTGTCAATGACCCAAGGGGGTGTCACCGACCAAGAGCAGAAACAGGAAGAAGGAGCAGGTTTCAGGGAAGGGGTTGAGCTCAGTCTTGATTCTGTCTGTTGGACATTCCAAAGCGGCTCTCTGCTAGGCAGTTATCTAGATTCATCTGGAGATCAGCAAGCAGGATCTGTGGTTAAAAAAAAGAAGAAGAAGACGAAGGAAAAAAATATCCAAAGTGTGAGTTACTCAGAAAGAGCGTCTGAGAGGTTAGCAGGAAGCAGAGCCAGTGGCACCCTTATTTCCTACAGAGTTTGCAGGATGTATATATGAGGTGACTGCAGAGAAAGAAGATCTGGTTGCAGAGACAGCACTGCAAAAAAGAGAAAGTGAAGCGCGGACTGTGGACCCACAAGCGTCGCAGCCATGAGCCAGCGAGCAAAGCATTCCTGTGCTCTACGCTCCATCCGCCAGTTGCTCTCTTCCCCACTTCGTAGAAGAGGAAGTGGGTCTCAGAGCTGGTAAGTGACTGGTCCAAAATCACAGCTGTTACCCACTGGAGCTGCAACTCAAACTTACCTCGAGGCACGCGCTCTGTCCACTATGCCGGGCAGCAGCAGGTTGATCACAGAAGAATGGAAAGGTCACACCTTTGGATTCTGGAAAGAGAACACGTGAGAGGCTGACTGCCTGCCATCTGCAGGAAAGCAGTTCCCATGGAGCTCGGGAAGTGGAAATCGATTGCAGAGACCGAAGGGAGCTAGAAGGGGAGCAGTGCAGGCCGGCTTCTCTTGCCAGGAGCTCGGCTGTGAGGTGAGACAGGCCTTGCCTGAGCTTTGGAGCAAGGACATTTTTTTCTCTCTCTCTTTTTTTTTTTCTGTTGTTGGTGTTTTAAGCTTGTGTATGCTCATAACCTGCAGAAAAGGAGTCAAATAAGGAAACACTGAGGGCTCAGGAAAGCAACACGCGAAATACAGGAAATAACCAAGTAAGAGAAAGGAGGTGACTGTGTCACGATCCAAGAAGGAGGACTTATCCCTGGATAAGAGGGTGGCATGTTTGCTTCAGAGACCTAAGAACAGCCGGGAAGAGCATTTGTGGGCTCAGGGCAGGAAGCTGAAAGAATCTTCTTTCAACATAAGGAAGGACATGTGTGTGGTGCTGAGATGGAGGAGTAGGGAGTGGCCTGGGGGAGCAGGGTAGTGGGCAGAATGGCCCCTCCCTGAGGAAGAAGAGGAGGCCAGACAGAGCCCTGTGTGCAGTGGAGCACAAAACCACACACGGGCCATTGAGCCAGTAGCGGAACTCTCCTGTCTTCTTGGCCAGCCTTCGGCTGCAGGTGGGCAGGAGGTGAGAGCAGACGGTGCTTCAGATTCACAGCTGGGCACTGGCAGAAGGTCAAGGGGGAGAGGGATCGGCCAGGCTGGAGTGACCTTGAGAAGACATTTACGAGAAGAGCGCTGTGTTGCAATGTGTGTTGTAATGGGAATTGGCAAGACCTTTATACTGCCAGGCATCTAATGGTGCAGTTTGAATAACATTGAGATCGCTGTCCTTGAAGCTGTGTTTAAAGGTTTCCTAATCTTGGCCCCCCACGTTTCTTTCAACATACAGTAGATAAATGCTAAATAGACAAACTTCCCAGTGAGCCTCAGTAACAGAGGAAAAACAGGCTATAGTGTCATCTAAGATGCATGCAGAAAAAATGCAAAATGTCCACACACACAGGCAGCTCTCCATGACAGCATGGAGGCCCCTGGGAACTCAAGAGTGCTGAAGCCATTCTCCTCCAGAATTGGTGAGCTCATCCTTTGGGACTCGGCTTCCTTGGAGTCCTTCTTCCACATTCTTCTGCTTGCAGCAGTCTTTGTTCCTGTATCTGTAAAACAGAGACCATGGCCTTGAGGGACTGGAGCCCTCCAAAATTCTAGCAGTTTGTGACCCTTCCTTTTCCTGAGTGGATGCTCCATAGACACTACTTCTGCATCCTCCTAAGACGTGGCCCCCTGCCCAACACAAAGCAAGCAACTCAGTGTGGCAGCTATTTAGAGAGGAAGACCGACCTACGTGAAAATTATACTTATTTTAGGAAAAGAATGTGAGCAAACACGACAGGAAAGGGTGTACCGGGCCCCAAGTGCTGGGTAACTCAGCCCCTTCCTAGTTTCCATATGGACCGAACAGCAAGCCAGGGGCTGCCAGCAAGGACAGGGGCCTGGGACAGACAGAAAGTATGAAGGAAAAAGAACAGCACTGGTTGACATCTTCCCAGTCTTGCACCTCTTCACCCTAGTCTATTAATTAATAATCACTTGGTACAATATTACCTTTAAAAATGTGCTGAAAATACACCACTTTGAAAAAATCATCCAACGGTGGCTGTGGAAAACAGTATAGCTGTTCCCCAAAATATTAAACACAGAATTAGCATTTGATCCAGAAACTCCATTTCTAGATATACACACAAAAGAACTGAAAGTAGGATCCCAAACAGATATTTGTACATCCTCGTTCATAACAGCGTATAGCAAAAACAAGTCTCCATGAATGGATGAATGGATAAGCAAACTGTAGTATAGACATACAACAAAACACTATTCAGCCTCAAAAAGGACGGAAATTCTGATATGTGCTACCAAGTGGATGAACCTTGAGGACATTCTGCTTACTGAAACAAGCCTGCCACAAAAGGACAGATAGTTTAATTCCACTTGTCCCTAGCGTCGTCCCATCCATGGAGACAGGAAGTAGAATGGTGGCTGCCAGGGGCTGGGGGGAAAGGGCAATGGGGAGTTGTTTAATGGGTGTAGTTTCAGTTCAAGAGAGGAAAAGAGTTCTGTGGATGAACGGTGATGGCGGTTGCACAGCAATGTTCAGTGTACTTAGTGGCACTGAACACTTAAAAATGGTTAAGATGGCAAATTTAATGTTATGTGTATTTTACCACAATACAAAAAATTTGGTTGTTTTTTGTGTGTTTGTTTGTTTGGTTTTTGATCATGCAGATGCTTCCTTCTCCTTTCCCTACTCCAAGTCTCACTTCTGTCCCAAGGGGTGAGAGTGAGTAGAGAGCGCACCCCCTGCCTGGAAGCTGATGACAGATGCAAACAGGCAGTGGTCCGTCCCTGCAGAGCAGCGGGACACAGAGGTGCCTCCTGCTCTGGCAGCAGTGGGGACTCCTGACTCCCAGTGCGCGGTCCCGCGACACTGACGGCCACCACGCGCCGCGTAGCCAGGCGGCCTTGGCCTTGTGACCCGCCCGGCTCTTCTGTGCTGAGGCGTGCCTAGCCTCTGTCCGCATCAGATGCAAATTCCCGAAATTCCACGGCCAGCTCCTGAAACAGAGCATGCCGGGCAGAGCGAGAGCAGCTGGTGAGAATGGCGCCGCGAGCGCTCCCACCTGGGCCTCGCATCGCAAATGCTCTGGGCTTCGGGCGGGTATTTTTTTTTTCTTCCCTTTCTTCAAAAGTCCAGGGCGTGTGAAGGGCTCTGGGAGGGCAGCGCGTTTCCAGTGTCCCTCGGGACCCACGAGTGAGTGAAGTCATTTCTCCGCACACTGAGTCGTGCGCAACGCGAAAGCGTGAACCGCAGGAAGAGAAGGGCGCTCCCCCAACAGCCCCCGGTGAGGAGGACAGCGGACAGCAAAGCCTGCTTCCCCTTACCTGAAGAGACTCAACGAGCTCACAGTGACAAGGGCAGGCTGGCCGAGCTCAGACTCCTGCGAGGGTCTGAGGAAGGTGCTCCAGGCCCCTCTGCCCGCAGGGCGGTGGGAGGCACGGAGGGGACAGTGGCTCCCGACCCCGCCTTTCTGTCCTCCTGGGACTCAAGGCTGATCTGGGCTGGGGACAGCAAGAGGGACACCAGGACTCCATCCCTCTGGCAGCGGTCTCCCAGGAAGTCCGGGTCACCCGGGGTCATGCTCACCCCGGGGGCTTTCATCCTTTTGCTGACCCCGCCTCGCACACCCACGCACACACCCCTCCCCCCCCCCCCGTGGTGCCTTTTGTAACCTGACTCCTTTAGTTCTTCCCTCCCCTGGAGCTGCAGTCCAAGGGTGTCACCTCTGTCTCCGCACCTCCTTCCCTGTCCCTGCAGAAGCCCTGGCCCTCTCCTTGAAGATCTACCCTGATGAACAGTCCTCAAGGACCCCGCCCCTCTGTCAGGTCTCAGCCACCAATTGCCCTGGGAAAGACTGGTGGCATTGCAAATTAGTGACCGCCAGTTCCTTCAGGTGATCAGAAAACAAAAAATAAATACATAAATAAGACTTAAAAATAAAGCAAACTCCTCATCTCCCCCCACCAAAAAACAAACAGTTCCCCCAGGATCTTCTTTTCCACAATAAATGGCAACTCCTTTCCTTCCATTTGTTGCTTAGCCCCAAATCCCATCTGTCTTTGACTACCCTCTTCTCCTACACTCCAAACCTGTCAGTAAATCCTGCTGGAACTGCCTGTAATGTAAATGCAGGGAGTAGCCACTTCTCACTACCTCTGTCACTTGTCACTCTCAGCCCAGGCTGCCTGCCATCCCTCCCACAGTCACTGGTGAGCCTCCTCCCTCCTCCCTGGGCTTCCCCCTGCCCCTCCACCTAGTGACAGCAGGACAGCCAAGATGGTCTTGTTGAGGCACAAGTGAAATCATGGGGCTTCTTTGTTCACAATCCCTCACAACTTCCCCTCCCCAAGTCTTTAAAATGGCCCAAATGATCTCCACAGCCTTAAATCCCCCACTGTCTGCCCCTCTCCCAGTGGCCCCCTCTGCTGGGGGCTTACCCTGCTTACCCCCAAATTGGGCCCCCAAACTGCCCCAGCCCACCTGGCACAACCCCTCTGCTGGAGTAGTTCCCCCAGGTCTCCTCCCAGAGTGCCCCTGACCCCGGAGCTGTCCCTAACCAGGTTATTTAAGATCACCAACTCCCCTTCCTCTTCCTCGCTCTGTTTCCAGAACAATGCCCGCTTTCTCATCTGATGTACTTTGGTTTGTTTTCTCTCTCTCATCCCTCACTGAACCGGCTCCAAGCAAGCAGGGCTTTTCCATTTCACTCCACTCCATGCGGTCCCTAAGGCCCAGGGAGGCCTCTGGGGACCCTTGCTCAGTGAATGCAGGAGGGAGCCCTCCGCTCTGCTTTCTCACCCTCTCCTATCACTCCCATCATGTTTTGTTCCTCTGCTCTGGGAACAGCTGTACTCCTTCTCTGCCTCAGGTTTTAGAGTCCATTTTGTGGCTCACCACCTCGGATGAGTTGTGATTTAATTTGGGCCATTGTGAACCATTTCTGTGTCCAAGAACACTTCCTTGCTGCTCCTCTTCCTTAATTGTCTATACTTGTATTTCATCAAAGCACTGGCCCTCCAATGCCCTCCGAGACCGCAGACTAGAATTGTGTGAATATGCTCTGTCTTCTGCATTAATTATTTGGGTCAGGGTCCTTTGTTTGGGTGCTTGCCTAGACCCCTCCTATGCACTACGGGCTCACCCACCAGCCCAGTGTTCTCCGTGGCCCAGCCACATGTGAGCTTGTTTGACGTGGAGCTGGTGGATTCCGTCAGCTCCCTGCTCCCATGCATCCACGGGACATTTTTTGAGTTGGAAGTGTGTGAACCTTACACCTTACACCTTTCCCTTCAGGGTGTTCAGGCAAGATGCCGAATAGGAGATTGAGGTCTTCTGAGAAGGGAAACAGGTCCTCAGAGGAACACTCTGCTTCCGTTGACAGGTGGCCAGCTGAGGGTGGGGGAAAAGCTGGGCTCTGCTGTTCTGCGTGTGTGCTGTAAATGAGTCCAGACAACTTTGCCTTTATTCTCCCAAACTGCTTCCTGACCCACCCATTCCTCCAGCCTTTGGATTTTAGATGTCTTATTCAATTAGATCTGTAATAATAATACGAGCTAAAATTGTCCAAACATTTGCTATGTGCCAAGTATTGTTGTTAGGACTTTACAGAAATGAACTCATTTAGTTAACCCATATCTACCCAATTGAGCAGTCACGATTGTTTTCCCAAATGAAAGATGAGGGAACTGAACCACAGAGAAGTGAAGCCCTGCCCATGGCCAGGCAGCTGCAGTGTGGAGCCCCTGAGTCCACAGCCCAGTCACAGGTGGGCCAGTAGGAAGGACAGAGATACATGTGGGATGTGTGCTGCTGCACTGGGCCGCCAAGGAATGTGTCTGTGTGAGTGAACACGTGTGTAGAGTCAGGAGTCACCCGGGAAACTGGCCCGGTGCCACGTGTGAAGAGCCCAACCAGCCACAATTTCCCCACTGTACCTATCAAGACCTTGCATTTCAGTAAGTCGTTTACATGCCAAGGCTAGGATTGCTATGGGCTCTTCAAAGTCAGAGGCAATCTCTTATTTGGCCTTATAACCACAGAGTCTAGCTTGTATACATAGTAGGTGCTTGATAAATATTTGTTGGAATAAAGACAAAAAAAATTAGAAGTCTCTTTGTGATTCTGTGTGTATGTATTTATGTATGTATATGTATAATGTACACACACATACATATATGTATAATATAATATATACGTGTGTGTGCTTTGATTTGTCAGAAATAGTCTTCTACAATCAAACTCTACCTAGGGACGTATGAATTTGCCTAGTGAAGGACTCCTCAAACAAGTAGGAAACCAGAATTTGTGTTTCCAGTCTTGGAAAAAAATATATAATTTGCACCAATTAGAATTGACAAGAATATCTTTTCTCAACAATATCTCATATTATTAGAGGGTTACCGTGAAAAATCAAGCTGCTAGATATACTGTACCTCTTGTTCAAATCCAGTTCTTTGAAACCTTAAGTATTCTAAGTATTCCATTTACGGAGTCAGAAAATAATAGATTTTAAAAATAAGTCTTTTAGAAGGTTAAAAAATCAACTTAAAAATAAACACTGAGATCAGGTGCAATCGCTCTTTTCTATAATACCAGCACTTTGCGATGCCCAGGTGGGAGGATCACTTGAAGCCAGGAGTTTAAGACTAGCCTGGGCAACACAGCAAGACCCTGTCTCTACAAAAAAATTTTTTTAATTTAGCCAGGTGGTGGTGCCATGTGCCAATAGTCCTGACTATGTGGGAGGCTGAGGCAAAAGGATTGCTTGAGCCCAGAAATTCAAGGTTACAGTGAGCTATGATCATGCCACTGCACTCCAGCCTGGATGACAAAACAAGACTCTCTCTCTAAAAAAAAAAAAAATCAAAAAATTTAAAAAATAAATACTGAGACACTAATTTTGGAAAGACTCTAGCAAGGATGTTACAGAAAGTCCACAAAACACAGCACCAACTAAATTCAGGTTCAAGGCTGCATCCCAATCAATAAAAACTGGTTTGGTAGGAAACACCCATCCAGCTTTATAAATCTGCATAGAAAATCCTTAGAAAGCAACAGAGTGTCCTCCTGTCCTAGTCTGTAAAGGATATAACTAATTAGCATCACTTTAGTATTAAATACAATTTTCCTGTAAAACCCAATGCACTGTTTTATGAGCACACTTAGAAAACCACTATTATAAGCCAAATATGTAAAACTTTTTTAAAAATCTCAAACTGTGGATTAGATCGAAGATAAATGATTGAGTTTTTTTCCTCAAGAACTTTCATAACAAATTGGCCAGCATACAAGGGACTTGAGAGATTGAAGAAAGGGTCCTAGAATTTTGAAGTCAAGAAGTATTGGTGAAAAGTAATTGTGGTTTTAGCATTGTTGAAATTTGCCATTTGCTATTGGAATACATTCTTAAATAAGTGTGGTTATGTTATACATCATTTTAATACACATTTCTCACTTTGTTTTTTTGCTAATGTCTTATTACTTGCTGCTTATTTTATATTTATTTTAGACAATGGAAATGATGTTAGACACAAAGCAAATTTGAGCAATTTTCTTATTCGAGTTCAAAATGGGTCTTAAAGCAGGAGAGACAACTCACAACATCAATGAAGCATTTGGCCCAGGCAGGAACTGCTAACGAACGTACAGTGCAATGGTGGTTCAAGAAGTTTTGCAAAAGAGACTAGAGCCTTAAAGATGAGGAGTGCAGTGGCCAGCCATCAGAAGTTGACAATGACGCATTGAGAGCAATCATGGAAGCTGATCCTCTTACAACTACAGGAGAAGTTGCCAAAGAACTCAACGATGACCAGTTTATTTGAAGCAAATTGGAAAAGTGAAAAAGCTCAATAAGTGGGTGACTCATGAACTGACCAAAAATTTAAAAAATCATCATTTTGAAGTGTCATCTTCTCTTGTACGCAATGACAACGAAGCATTTCTTGATCAGATTGTGACGTGCAATGACAAGTGGATTTCAGATGACATCTGGCAGCTACCAGCTCAGTGGTTGGACCGAGAAGAAGCTCCAAAGCACTTCCCAAAGCCAAACTTTGACCAAATAAAGGTCATGGTCACTGTTTGGTGGTCTGCTGTCCATCTGATCCACTACAGCTTTCTGAATCCTAGTGAAACCATTAACATCTGAGAAGTATGCTCAGCAAATCAATGAGATGCACCAAAAAACTGCAAAGCCTGCAGCCAGCATTGGTCAACAGAAAGGGCCCATTCTTCTCCATGACAACATCCGACCGCACATCGAATAACCAACACTTCAAAAGTTTAACGAATTGGGCTACAAAGTTTTGCCCCATCTGCCAGATTCACCTGACCTCTTGCCAACCGACTACCACTTTTTCAAGCGTCTTGACAACTTTTTGCAGGGAAAACGCTTCCACAACCAGCAGGATGCAGAAAATGCTTTCCAAGATTTCGTGGAATCCAGAGCACGAATTTTTATGCTACAGGAATAAACAAACTTATTTATCATTGGCAAAAATGTGTTGATTGTAATAGTTCCTATTTTGATTAATAAAGATGTGTTTGAGTCTATTTATAATGATTTAAAATTCACAGTACAAAACCGCAATTACTTTTGCACCGACCTAATAACCAGAAAAAGCAGTTCTTTGTTCCTTCATCCTTGTAGTTAGAACTTTCTTAAATGTGTACCATATGCATTGCAAAAACTTAATTCAGATGTTCTTGTTTTTCTATCCAGTTATGTGTCAGTTCCATGCCTGTCTCACACCTGTCCAGAATGTTTTGCCTATTATTGAGTCGTTTGCTTGAAATCTGAATGTTCTCCCATCCTGGGTGTGCTTAGCAGGAACAATTGCTCAGGAAGCACATAAATCCTTGGTGGGAGGGATGAGTGGAGAGGGATACAGGGTTATGAACAGGAGATAACCCCAGAGAAGAGTCAAGGAATTGTGTCCAGAGAGAAGAAGCAACTTCGAGTTAGGTCAAAGGCATGAGAGAACAAAGCTCAACTGAGCGACTGGAACTGCAAGTAATCAGGAAAGACTGGTTTCAAACGGTGAGTAGGTGGAGGAGGGCATGGTGAGTAAGGGTGGAAGGGCTGGGCAGAGGCAGGTCCACAGGCAGGACTCACTGAACTCCAGAGGGAGCCATTGAGCATCAAACCCATTCCCCTCACTCCCCCACCTCCTGGGCTCCGAGGTAAGTGATCAGTCTCCATGGAGCTGAGCAGAATGTGCAGCCTAAGAGTAAATTTCAAAGGTAATCAAGACCCAAGGCTGGCAGGCAGGTCCTCTCTTTCCTTTCTGGCACAAGGCTAGGGAGATGTGGCTGGAGGCAGCTCCTATGGGGGTCTCAACCCTCTCACCTTCCCAGGAACTGTTTATCATCACAGGTTTCTTCTCCCATTTCTTGGTCTCTCTCTCTTTCTGAAATTTCAGCTTAAACAAGTTCAAGTCTTTCCCATTTTAAAAGCAAAATACATGCAAAAAAATGTCTCAACTGTGATATTTGTTCTAGTCACCACCCCCATCTCTCCCACCCAAAACCAACCTTCTCAAGAGAATTGTCTATATTCGTTTTTGTTAATTCACATCTCACTGACTCTCAGCTCAGTCAGAACAGGATTCTGCCTCCAGCAATTCCCCAAGAAGGTGATTCCTCTTATCATCAGTGATCCCCACAGAACTCACTTCAGGAGATGCTTTTCAGAGTCCTTCCTCTTGGCTCCCCTGACACCACATTCTCTTGGTTGTTCTATATCTCTGGCTAATCCTCTGTTTTCTTTGCCAATCCATCTTCTTCTAACTGCCTGTGTATGTATAAACAGCTCAAGGGGTTCTCATCTGTAACCACAACATTCTTTATCTTCACTACCTGCCTAGATTAGATGTTCACCAATCTCGGTTTCTCTTTGGGGGTATGTATAATAGAATAACTACATTTTCCACCTTCTCTTACAATTATGGCAGGGCCACACGACTGGGTTCCAGCCCATGGAACATGGGTGGGTGTGGCGTACACCGTAAGACATCTACACAATCTCCCTTGTTCTGGAGCTTAGATCCCCAAGCCACCGTTTGGAGGGCAGACATCCAGGAGAACATCTGACTCACAACAGACTTTGTCAGAGCAAGAAAATGACATGTATTGTTCACCCACTGAAATTTTCGGGGCTTTGTTACAGAAGTGAGCACAAATTACGCTAACACGCATCTATCTGCCTATAGCTGAGTCCCAAGGTTACATCTCCACTAAGACCTCATCTCTGAGCTTTGAATCTGAATCTTTGTGTCTCCTCCATATCTCCCATCCTGTGTCCTGAAGGCTCCTCTTCCAGAATATGCAAACCTGAAGTCATAGTGCTCCAGAGGGTGCTCTTCTTCCTGGATCCCCATCTCAGTGAGTGGCACCTTACTCGTGCAGCTGCGTAAGCCAGAAACGCTAAACCATCTTCAGCATCCTTTTCGCTCACAACCCTCAACATGCACAGTCAGACACCTAGTCCATCCCTGAACCTAGTTGATTTTTATCTCCTAAGTTGTGCTTTACACCACTGCTTCCCTAGCACCAGCCTCCATCAGCTCTTGCCTGGGCTTCCATGGATCCTCTCTTGCATACCTCTAATCTGCACACCTCCACCCTGCAGTCAATCTCAACTTTAGAGGACAGAATGAGTCACATCAAATTGGCATCCTAAATGCAGCTACAAAACCCCACATGATCAAGTCCCTATCAGTTTCCCAAACTGCATTTCCTGCCCCTTTGCCCTCATAGTAAGTTCTCCAGCCAACTGGCCCTATTCCTGCCCTTGAGCCCACCGGGCTCCTTCCTTCCTCACTGCCCGCACTGCCTGGCCCCATGACTCTGCTCCACAGACGAGGTAGAGCATTTGCTTCTACCTAGCAATAGCTAAAGGCTCCGCATGTGTCACTAATCCTCAAAACAATCCTGTGAGATATGTGCTTTTATTCACATCTTATAGATGGGAAATTTGAAGTTCTGGGAGTTTAGGAAAATTTTTCGAGGTTTACTTATCCAGTAAGTAATAAAAGCAGAATTCAAACATCAGGCTGCTTGGCTGCAACGTCCTTGCTCTCACTCACTGCACCGTGAGGGGGCACCCATGATGGTTGAGAGGACAACGGTGGAGTGCCAGGAAGGATGGGTTTCACGGAACAGGAGTCAAGGCCACAGAACACCCAATTCAGGGAAAGTTCGGGTGGGAGAGCCTGCAGAGATGAAGGACCAAGTCCTCAGCAACAGTAAAGCTGGAGCCCTGCACACAGCATCTCCTCCTTGTCCTCCCGTACTCCTTAACCCAATGCCCTCTGGCTTCCGCCCCTCCCAGGAACTTGCCACCAAGGCCACTCAGCTGGCACATGGCTAAATCTATCAGACGCACGTTAGTCCTCAGAGATTGATCTCTTCTAGCTGCTTGTCTCCAGGTCTCAGCCTTAATGTCACAATTGTCAGCATCTCCAGAAAATTCCGTGATACTAAGACTGGGTGAGCAGCCCTTGTCTGTGCCCCCAGAGCTTTCTCCTCCCCTCCGTCACAACTCTGCTACCCTGCTGTCTCCCTCGATAGGTTACAAGCAATCCCAGAGCAGGACTCCTGTTTCTTCACGTGTTCTTTGCACTCCGATACCCAATGCAAAGAGAGTATTCAATAAGTAGGTGTGATTAGTGACTAAATAAACGCGAATAGTCAACAGAGTAAGTGGATGAATGGCGTCTGGACATCCGCATCCTTCTCTTCCTAGTAGGATGACTAACTGACCCACTTCCACCTCCTCAACCCACCGCCCTCATTCACACACCCCTCAACCACATTCTGACACTGACACCTGCTGTCCCTTCCAGGGCACAGAGGTTTGGGGCCCACTCCCACCCCTTCTTCCTGTCTGCTGCCCCCAGCCTCTCCGTTGGTGGACACAAGGCTGTGTACATAACGCTCGCTTAGAATAAGCCAATGACTGGTCACTCCAGGAAGGAGCTGGCATGGTGCAGGGAAGAGCATCAAACCCCAAATCACACATTGGGCTCCAAGTCCCTGCTCCCTTCCCTGCTTGGGCCTCCCTGCCCCACTGGCTGATGCAGAGGTGAAATAGATGGTCTTTTAATCCCCTGCCAGCTTCTGCAGGTCACCGGCAAGTCCATGAGCATCATACTTAAAAGCATTTGATAGCTATTGGATAATTTTCTTATCATGAAGATAATTACTAGGTAATCCCACTACCTTATCAACATCACGCAATATTTATAAAGTGCCTTGCCAAGCATGGGGAGGAAATCATAATTTAAAGAAATAACAGTGATGCTTATTGAGCACTGCTGGTTCCAAAGTTTTAGATTATCAAGGGACATGATCATTGCTCCTGTGAAGCCTGGGTACTCACTGGGAGTGTTATAGTTATCCACAATCATGGAACAAACAAATCCAAACTTGGTGAAAACAACCACCACCTCATTATGTCTCATGATTGTGGCTCAGGCAATTTGATAAGGTTGGGTTGGGTGACTTTCTGCTCCCCATGGCACCACAGTGGTCACTTGGTGGTGTTCGGCTGGCAAGTGGGCTCTTCTGGAAGGACCAAGCTGGCCTCACACACACGTCTAGTGACTTGGAAGGCACCGGACTATCAGTCGGAAGGAGCTCCTACATGTACCTCTCCGGCATGGCAGTCACAGTGACAGGACGTCTCATATGCTGGGTCAGGACTCCAAGAGCAGGTGTTCTGGATAACAAGGCAGAAACTGCATGATCTTTTATGCCTTAGAGTCACACAGCATCACTTCTGCTGTGCATTAATATTATTGTTCAAAGCAGCCCACCCAGATTCAAGGGGAGGGGACATAGATACCACCTCCAAATGGGAGGAGTGTCAGAAAATCTGCAGCCATGTTTTAAAGCCCCCACAGGGAGAAATAATACTCAAAAAGGAACCTCTTAAAAAGGAACTTCTTTAAAAAAACTTGACCTATATGTGAACGTTTATAGCAGCCTCATTCATAATCACCAATAAGTGAAAATAATCCAAGTGTCCCTCAATGGTTGAATGGTAAGCAAGCTGTGGTGCATCCATACAATGGACTACAACTGAGCAGAGAAAAGACAAGTTGCTGGTACACACAATATGTTGGCTGAATCTCAAAGGTATTATTCTGAATAAAAGAAGCCAGTCTCAAAGGTTTCGTACCCTGTAATTCCACTTATACGACATTCTCAGAAAGACAAACTACAGGGATAGAGGTAGTTCAGTGGGCACCAGGGGCTTGCAGGGATGGTGCAACTGTAGGGGTACAGCCCCAAAGTGTCCGGGCAGAGGTGGGGTGGTTCTGGGTCCTGAGTGTGGTGGAACTACACATTCCCCCAAAAAGTCACACTCGCTCTGTGTTAATTTAAAAAATAAAATGATCTTGAATCAAGTAGCAGTTGACTTCTTCTGGACTGAATACATGAGCACAGAAGCAATTCTGAATAACAGCCCTCCCACAAGGCTCCAAGGAAAGGGCCACAGTCTGCTCCTGCTGCTACAGCAAAATATCTGAGACTCAGTGATTTACAAAACATGGAAATTTATTTCTTCACAGTTCTGGAGGCCGGGAAGTCCAAGATCAAGGCCCTGGCATTGGGTGAGGGCCTTCTTTCTGAGTCATCCCATGGTGGAAGGCAAGAGGGCAAGAGATGGTGAGAGAGAGAGAGAAAGAGAGACAGAGAGACAGAGAGACAGAGAGAGGGAGAAGGCCAAAAGTGCTCTTTAAGAGGAACCCACTCCAGAGATACTCAGGGCCTAATTACTTCTTAAAGGTCCCACCTCTTAGTACCCTTGTGAAAGCAATTCAATTTCAACATGGTTTTGGAGCGGGCAAGCATTCACCAAGAGCAGAAAGTGAGGAAGGAACCCTCTCCTTCTCCTCACCCTCTCGCCAACAGCCCAGAAGATTCATCCGCACCCTGCTCTGGGGAATGGAGCCACATTGCATCCTGCCGTGTTCCCACCAGCACGAGGAGACAGAGGCACAGGGATGTTCTGGAGCCTGCAAGAACCAAGCCAGCATACTCTGAGTGCAGTGCCCTCCTGGTTACCGGAGAACTGCAGGCCATGCCTGCACTTGACAGCAGGCACAGGAACACCAGCCAGAACTTCTAAAATCACCTCCCCAAGTTTCACTTTTATAACAATTAAAACATTTGTCAAAAAGGATTTAATCCTAGTGTTGTAAAGTGTTGTGTCAAACAAATTTGGCTCAATATTTTTAAAAGTTCTGTGAAATGGCTACTCCCAGCAGTAATTCAATTATGTTACTATGGCTTTCAACAAAACAGCAACTGAAAAGATCATATTTTGATGTACCAGGAAAAATCATTTTGAACCACAGAGTCATGAATACTTTTGCAAAAAAAAAAAAAAATTAAGTCCAACTGTAAAAGGGGCCCCTAAAGTGAAGCATCAGAAAACCCAGAAGTCAAAGGAAGGACAAATACAAAACAACAGAACGCAGAGGTCGTGATATCAACACCCAACTGTGGAAGAGAGTGGCTTTCCTTGGGAAAGCCCCAACTCATTCTGCCTCCACCTCTTCTTGCCACATTTTGTGCCTTTGAATCAGGAGTAGTGAGAAAAACAGTGCTTACAGTAAATGCAAATTGCAGACAGTAGTTTCCATGAGTCAAAATATATGTGTAAGTAAGGTAAGTTCGTGTATGTGAAAGAGTGTTTGCTGAAAGAGTGTTTGCTGAATGTTAAGAAAAAGTGGTGGCCTTGGTGGAGTGCAGGGAGGGGAGTAGGAACCCGAGTGTAAGGCTGAGAGGACCATCCATGAGGCTGGGGCCTGTGCGGGGGACGTGGTGGGCAGGCGACACGCAGGAGAGGGTGTTAGGCTTGTCTGGATGTTCCCTGGCCCCCTGTTCCCAGCGTCAAGAGTGAGTACTGGTACCAAGTTGAGCCCATGATGGCATGATCACAGACACAGAGCAACTTCATATACTTTATCACATAAAAGAAAGCATGAAAGACAGGAAGAAAGCTATGCAAGGTGAAAATAAGTTCCAGAGGGAGTGGGATAGGTCAGTCTCCACGAGTGGAGAAAGTCTGAGCGCAGCTGCCTTTTATAAGCCCACTAGTTTGTCCTGCCTTTCTCCCCTCAGGATTGGTTGTCGTTTCTCACCTTTTGAGATGATTGACAGGTTGGGGTTATATAGTAGTTTCCTTACCCATGTGTCTTCCCCAGAATTCTTCACGATACTCCACCCATGTTATGCTAATTACATGGTAATGGGCTCTAGGTCAGTTAAAAGTTACTAGGAAATGTTTACTATGTATGTTCCCGCCAGCTAAGAGTTCCTAGCTGCAATTTGGTTCCTAGCTACAATTCATTTCCCCCTCTCCCTGCTTAGCCATTTCCTTGCCACCTGTTCACACTCCACCAGACCTAACAAGGAGACATGGAGGTGAGTAGGACTTGGTGGGAGAGGAGCAAGGCGGTGTGGAAAACACAGTGGGCAGGCAGACAACATTGCAGCATGAAGAAAAGGGGCCATGTTGAGCAGCCTCACAGACAAGCCCCTCCCTTGCCTAGATGCAGACTACTGGTGCCCTGACGTCACTCTGTGCCTCCACTGCACCCAGAGAAGAAGATGAAAACCTCGGGCCAGCCTTACTTTTCCCTGAGGGCCACCCTGCTTTCTTCTGTTCTTGTAAGCTTCTCCAAAGCATTTGCGTTACCATTGCCTTTGCAGGGTATTGCAGGTTCTGCCCTCTCTCTGTCTTCATTTTTATTTATTTATTTGCTTGTTTGTTGCTGGCAAGTGAAGAATAAGTAATCTTTTAAAGAAGCCAAGTTGGATCTTTTGTTCTTGGTCCCCAAGTCATCTTAGGGGAGAACTGTTTGTTAGGAAAAGTTCAATTAAAAACCTTCAATAGGTTTTTTAACTGTTTACTCAATGCACACAATGTAGAATTTTAGACAGGGGAAAAGACAGCCAAAGACGCAAAGCAGATCATATTACGATAATCAGAGACCCAAGCAAAAAGAACATGCAGGCCTCACGATCCTGTGAGGCTCACATAATATCATATGCAACACATAAAATAACTCCTGTGGGAATTATAAGGACAAATAAACTAAATGAGCATCCTTGGATGTTTCAATGTAACTATTTTAATATACATTTTTGACAGACCATGTACATAAAAATGAGGATATAAAGGATCTGAATAATAAATACATGGTCCTTGGTTCAGACCCTTTGGAATAGTGCTTCAGAGGTACACAAAGCAATTAATCATTATTTTGATTACCAAGAAAAAAATGAAATGTTAATTCCAAATCTTCACCACAAAACCCACCTCTCTGTTTAGCCTGAAGAGATCCACTCAGAGAGATGGTGAAGTGCACAGTCCCGCAGATCAGACCAAGTGCACCATGGTCTGGCTCTGGTCACTAGCGGAGTGGCCCTAGGAACCTCTCCCTGCCTTGGATCTAGTCCTCTTGAAAATGGGGAAACAGCAACTTGGCCTAAAGTTCTGTACTAGGGATTGCAAGATATACACATAAAATGCTTGAGACAGTGCCTAACAAATAGCAAATGCACTGTGAATATTAGCTGTTATTATTACTACTAATAGTAGTAGTATTAATACTACTATTATTATTGCTACTACACGGTCCTGGGACTTAAAAACAATATTAAAAAATAAAAAAGTGATTGGCTTGAGAGATGTATAACTTCACAGCCACAAGGCAGTGGTTATCACAGAAAGGCAGCAAAGCACAGAGTTCGCATTGCTCAGGGTCTTCACGGTACACGTAAGAGAAAGCCCAGCTCCGCATGGCCTGAAAACAGTTAAAACTCATAACTATAAGTCCAAGAGTTAAGACAGCTTCAGAATTGGTTGACCCAGGGGCCCTCCAATAGCATGGAATTCTACATTTCTTTCTGTCTTCCAATGTCAACTCCACCTCCTCATGGTCTGTGGAAATCAGATTCCAGGCTTCCCCATTCCTGCCCAGTGAGAGGCCCCACTGTAGGAAGAGACAGGGCCGATCAGCCGAAGCCAACCAGCATCCACAGCAAGAACTGGGATGGGTCCTCAGCTTCATCCCAAACAGTAGAAGGCAGAAAACAGGAAAAATCCAAGAGAAAATGTGGGCTAGAATAAATGCTGAATAGTTAACCGTGGGGGCTGCTGTCCCCTCACTGGGTTTTTCAGAACACAAACACCAGAAAATAGTTCATTGTGTCCACTACACACATCCTTTGAGATAAATTTGCTTTGTGTGAGTGGGGCCAGCTCTGCATGAAGGGCAGTCAGTGAGCTATTCTGTCAGAAACCACTTACTAACTTAATGAAATGCACAGAGACGGCAACTGGCTTCTCCCATGTTTCCTTTCAGCCCAGGGTTTCTGTGCCTCATCCCATGAGGCTCCACATCGATGGTTCCACTGTTCTCAAGAAGGAGATGTGGCCCAGAAGGCCATGGACCTGCTGAGACCACGATGGGGTCCAGAGGCCCAGGCCTGTCCCAGGCCCTGGCTGGCTCCAACCATCCCACTTCCTCAAATTAGTAGTTCTAGTTTCATAAATCACGCAGCTTACTAAATTCATCCAAAATTCTGACAAAGCTTTTTTTCCCTGAGTCTGGTTTATTTCCAAAGGTGAAAAAGTCTAAATTATAAAATATTGCAATGTCTCAATGAAAGTAAACAAGGGAGAATTAGGTGAAAAATCATGGTAGTTTATAAAAAACGCTTCACAGAATACAGAATTCCCAAGAGCATTTTGTCTAGTTAGAATTAATAACTCACACTATGCTTAAACCACCACATGTATGGATCCTCCAATCCCTTCACATGACAAGAAAGGTCAAAGCGTGACCGGGTGTGTCTCGTGGCCTGGGACCCTGCTCGGGTCTCCTGGCGTTGCGTGGGGGTGCCCCGCTAGCAACACAGGACCCACACCTCTCAGACTCTCAGGAACCTTTAACTCCACATTTAGCCTGGGATGAAAATACCTATGGGCCCTGTCTTCTGCATCTGTATCTTTAAAAATTTTTTTAAAAAAAACAATATAAGTATCCCCAAGACACAAATAAACAAGAGGCCAAAGATAGAGTGAGATGATATTTCTTAATCGACTTAGGCAGACTCACTCAAAGAATCAGGGCTCAGAGAAAATATTAATTTAACTCTGTAAGTGTTTACCCTCTTGGGAACATGAAGGGCCACCAGTTTAGTGGCATCTGTTTAGTGGCATCTGTGTACCTTTTCAAGCACAGCACTCAGCCAGACCCTCAGGGAAGGATTTTACAACTGGGCAAATGTGTTTTCTACCTCTGTGCAGAGATCACAAGGACACACTGCCCTCGAGAGCATTGCTCGCCCCCAGTGTAGGATCAGGGTTCTGTTCGCCAATAAAAAAAAAAAAAAAGATGAGGACTGTCCATCTTTTGCTGTGCTCTGGAGTAAATGACAGAAATTTTCTGTTCCTTAAAATATGGTGACTACTTAAATAGGTGACTATGGGAGGACTTGTGAGCTGTATTTTAGCTACAGGAGAACATAGACAAGTACCCACGAGGTGCCTGCTGCACTACAAGGGAGTCCACCCATGGGCCCCTGCTGTTGCTGAACGCTTGCCACATGCAAGCGGCTGTGGCCCTGGCTGGCCTCTCAGAGGCTCACAGTTGGGTAGTGACATCAGTGTTCCCTCCCTGCTTGACACCACCTCCCCTGCGCTGAAGTGTGAGGAGAGGTAAGAGTTGAACCCCAGAGCACCAAGGACCAGGCAATGTCTCCGTGATGCCCTGGGCTCCCTGTCACAGAAATCTGAGCTCACACTGAGGCCAAGAGTGGGACAAAGGACATGTGAAGGGAGGGAACAGCCTTAGATATATTGGTGCCAGATTGTGAATCTCTCTGGAGTCTCTCCTACAGGAAATGGGAAACCACTGAAGGTGCAGCAAATGGAGGCAGATTAACGTCAGGTTGGCAAGAGGAGCAGCATCATGGAATTTAATTGAAAAAGACTGAAAAGTTTGCTATTTTTCCAGGAGTACAGGCCAAATGTGACACTTTAGCAAGATGGGAGACTGCTGCAGACCGCCAGAAAGGGTCTCTGCTGAGACGTCTAAATCCTTCCTCTGGTTGTTGTGTTGTACTATGAAACCATTTCTAAAAATTCCTTTTCCATTTCTAAAATTCCCTGACCCCATCATGCTCTGATGTCATGGTTGTGTTTTGTTCATTTTTCCATGTGTTTCTAAAGAGGAATAAGTGATAGGAGATAGAATATTTACTAATTATATGCAAGCCGTAGAATATATACACAATATGTGTTTGTTAAAAATAACCATTCGGTGCACAAAAATGTTTCTGTTCCAATCATCCTAGCGGTGTACTATCGTATAGAAAATAATATTATTTCCATTCTATGCACCGAATTAAATGAAATTGGCCAAAATATGGTACATATCATAGTTTGCCATGCTAAACTAAGTTGATTTTAATGAAATAAAACAGCTAAGAGTAGGATGGTGGTACATGTTTCCTGGTACCCAGTTCTTGAAACTATTCACATCAAGTTGCCAAAGTGATTTTCCAGCCTTGTAGGTCACAGTCTTTATCATGATTTTATCACAACCACATTTATGGAGTGTGTGGAGCTCTGCTGGGTGCCTGTCATATGTGATTTTCTCACACAACCCTGCAGAGTGGGTGCTCACTGCACTGGTAGGAAAACTCCAGTTTACAGCTTTGTCTCTGACTTGAAGAAGGTGACTCATGGATCCTGGCCAGGAGCCCTGTTAAAACAACACCCAACCTTTTTGAGATAATTTGTTAGTGGAGGAAGTGCTGGTCTTCAGTACTTGGGCGGGCTGACCTCTCAAGAACTCATTTCTTTATGCATTCAACAAATATGTGTTGAACACCTGCTACGTGCCACATGTTGCCCTAAGCACTTGGAGTACATCAAGGAGTGAAGTGTGCCTGGCCTCAAGGAGCCCACACTCTAGCAATGGAGGGCAGTCAATCAGCGGTAAGTAATAATTAAGCCAATCAATGGTACGTCGAGATTAGCACTGCAGCACAAGCAGCAGCACAGGACAGTTGTGGGGAGACAGGTTGCAATATTGAAGAAGGTCAAGATAGGCCTCAGGGAGAAAGGACATCTGAGCAGAGGCTTGAGGGGAATATCTGAGAGGAGCACTCCAGAGGCACCAGGCAGTGCAAATGTTCTCAACACAGTGCATGCCTGTGCCCCAGAGGAATAGCAAGGAGGCAACTGAGGACAGACTGGAATGAGGGAGGGGCACAGACACACGAGATCAGAGAGTGCAGAAGGACTTATGGACAGTTGGAGGGATTTCAGCCTTTGCTCTCAGCATGTTGGGAGGCACTGCAGGATTTTGAGGAGGAGGGTCGTGAGCTCTCTGACATTCTAATGATCACTGATTGCGCTGTTGAGAGCAGACTATAACAGGGTAAGGAAGGCAGCAGGAGGAGCTGTTGAGAAGCTCTTGCAACAACCGTTAAGAATGAGGTGGCAGTGTCTTGGACCCAGTGACAGCAGAGTAGGTAGGTGGTTGGATTCTGGACAGCTTTAGAAGGTAGAGACAGCCAGATTTCCTGATAGATGATGGGATCAGATATCATAAGTGTATCCTTTTTTAACAGAACAGAGGCCAGGAAATCAACCTGGACCTGACAGTGGTCCAGGAAGTCAATTCACTGTGGAAACGACTTTTGTTGAGTTGGTCTGTTAAGAACGATTCCATGAGAACCAGGCCAACAAATTTAGGTTTTCAGAGTATAGCAAGCTCTTGCGTAAGTACAACATTGCCCTATCATCCAGAGGTCATGAAGGATTTCCCTTACACTTTGTTAGAAACCAGCTGGGGTTTTAGAAGGGCTAAGACATTAGCAGATGAAAAATTGGAAGTTAAAGTTGGTACATGGACCCGGCACCCTCCGAGAAGCAGGGATGCTAAAGCAAGTGCATAGCCTTGAACACATGGCCACAGCGACTGCAGCCAGCCCTGGAGCTCAGGGGAGAGCACTTCTCCCAAGGAACTGCCCCTCTGGATAGAGTGCTGTGGCCTGGAACAAGAGAGCCCAGCACCACCTTCCCCAGCGTTCTCAGGGACCCACAGTGCACCAGTAGCCGCGGCATCTCCCATAGCTCAGGCTCTGCTCACGAATGCATACTCAAAGATGGCAGGATGCCCTGGAGCTGATGAAGTCCCAACCGACTGATGCCAGACTTGCAACATTTTTCTGTAAAGGGCCGGGCAGTAAATATTTTGGGCTTTGTCGCCACAGAGTGTCTGTCACAACTTCTCAACTCTGCTGTTGTAGGGTGGAAGCAGCCAGAGACAATAAAAAAACAAATAAGCCTGGGCATCTTCCAATATCACTTTATTTAAGAATAAATGGAATTTGAATTTTATGTAAGTTTCAAATGTCATAAAATACTATTTTCTTCTGATTTTTTTTCAACCATTTAAATATGTAAAAACCATTCTTACCTGCTTGCCAAACAAAAACAGGCAGTGTCTGGAATTTGGCCCTCTGGCTACAGTTTGAGGACCCTCAGACCAAAGTTCGGGTCTTGAAAGGGCCCGCGGGGGTTCACATCTGGCCCTTAGGGGGCAGTGGTGGAGAGGACCCCAGCACCCTGCTCCCTTAACTGCAGCCAGGCTGGCTCCCGCATCCTGGTTGTGCTACAGGAAGCGGTCCTGCTGCAGCGGCCTCACCCTAGCGGAGACTGCCAAGAGTCAGACAGGCAAGGGCAGGCAGGCGCTCGCTCCCAGAGGCACAGCGCAACGCACAGGGCACTTCTGCCCACGGCACAGCGCCGCCACCTACTGGAAACAGCTGCAGCGACGCACAGGTGTGCACCAGCACCGATGTGAACGACACCCCTTGGAGTTCTGAGATGCGAACGACACCCCTTGGAGTTCTGAGCTGCATCATTGGCTCGATTTAAGCAGTGGCCCTGCGCTCAGACAATACCGAGGAGGAAGCAACTAAATTCCCAGGAGTCTCAGAAGTCGTCATGCAAATGAAGAAAAGATCTCTATTCCTTCACTTCTAGAACTTGGGGGAGAGGAAACAGAAGAGCAAAGGGAGGACAGGTGAGGGAAGATGTCTCCTCCCTGCTCTTACCTAGTCTCCACAGGCCTGGCCCGGCCTCTGCCTGCATTGCAGGTGTCCTGCAAACGGAAGTGACAGTCCCACAAACATGCCTCGCCCCGACTGGAGAGGCGGAGAGGCGAAGAGCCCAGCAGCACCTCCTGACTCGCACGTCCCACAACAACACGCAGCTCAGTGGTCCTTGCAGGGCTGGGTTCTGTTGACTCTGAAGGGACCCCACATGCACAGCCACGAGTAGCTGAGTCACACTAAGCTGTTCACCAGCTCTGACCTTGGGCCAAACCGGCCCTCCTTCTGCCTTGGTTTCTCGGTCCCACGAGGTGGACACTGCAAGACGTTGCTGCCTCCCAGAGGTGGTGTGACAGTGGGCTTGCACAGCGTTGTAATCAGGACTGGCAATCCTGGGGCCAGCAGGCTGGAGAGGGAAGAGGAGGCGAAAGGAAAGGGCAGGTTAGACTAAGACCGTGGGGCGCAGTGCAGAAGCCACAGCACACCGGAGACCGTGCGGGACAGGGACCCAGGCTCCAGGGCCTGGAAACAGATCCCAGGTGTCAAAAGAAAAAGGAAAAGAGAGACTGAAGCCAATGGATATGTGCAAAGACTGTGAGGCCCACCGTCTCTGATTTAAAACCAAAACCTTTGCCACTTGCTGTAGGGAGCATTGAAGAAAGAAACAGGGTGATCTGTTTGTTTTGCCCCCAGGCTCCTAGACATTTAGGACAAGAGCCCTACAGCTAAACAGCTGTGCCAGAACTCAGGAAGGCTCGGGAAACCCATGGTGCATGGCAGCTGGACCTCGGGAAGCCTGGGACCCACAGAGCCCCATGTCTGGCCTGAGGACACGGAGGGGCCAACATGCAGACCTCAGACGCAGCTCTGGTAACACAAAACTGTCCCAAGGAAGAGCAAGCGGCCTCCAATGTTATGACAGCTGCAGAGGGCAGCTCGGTATGAAGACGCCTCTGTGGGAACAATGGTCCTTTGTGGGAGTGAGGCAGGTCTGTGTGGGGAGGGCAGTGCAAGGGGGCCAGGGGGCCCCTTCAGCTCCCCCCAGGACCCCTGAGAAGGAGAGACCACACGGAAAGGCTGAGTGTCATGGCTCAAGCAACCCCTCAGCCACCGTGAACTGACCAAGCCCTTGATCAGCTTTGAAAACTGATTTGTATCTCCTCCTCCATATACCATGATTAAACTTTGGCACCGAAGCTGGCATGCAGGAACATGGGATTTCTCTATGCCAACTGTGTTGTAGAGACTGCCTTCCTAGCACACACAGGGCAACGAATGGCCTAACACGGTGGCAGACCAAGGCCAGGCCAGTGTTTGATTCTGCTCTGGCCCAACTCAGGAAGGCAGGAGTCTCACTGGGAGCCAGCTCAGGCTGCCCCTCCCCTTCTCCCTGCTCCCATCACCCTTGGCCACCAATGCAAGGCTGGCTGTCCACAGGGCCAGGCACTGCTCTTTGCTGCTCACCAAGCCATGGGCACAAAATCCTCCCCTGTCCCTGCAGCTCACCACACCCCTGAGCCCAGATTGTAATTCTTAGTGGGATTTTCCTGAAGACCCAGGAATAAGCCAAGGGAAGTGCCACAGAGAAGAGCTTCGAGGCAAGCTTTCGTCTGCCCTAGAGTCCCCTCAATGATACCCGCCAGCTTACTCAGGACAGCCTCCACGTGGCCGGGTGTGACCCACCCACCAGCACTAGTCAGGCTGCCACTCTTGTGGAATAGTTCTAATTTGTTCAGAACTCAAATATTCGGGGGTGTCTTTATGGATCTTTCCAGATATCCCAACCCCTCTCAAGTCTATGCCTTGCCCCAGGATGGTGACAGTAAAGGCCCATTCCCTTCAAGAGAAGCCCCATGGACTCTGGCCTTGAGGCTGTGCTCTGCCTATACCCAGGCAGCACACACGACTGAGCTCAGCCTGTCTGTTCACCTCTCAAGAGCTCCTGCTGGCCCAAGGGCCTTTCCCTTCCCCAGACAGTCAGACCCAGACTCACTGATGCTCTGGGGACAGGGGTCCATTGCGGAACCAGAAAAGAAAGAAGGTGCATCCCTGGCTTCTCATCTCAGAAAGAACCATCCAGGTGTGAGACCAAGATGTCAAAGGTGATGAAGTAGGAAGATGCATGGTTGGTTTGTTCACTGTCCACCGCCACTGCCGTCCTTATCCAGAGCACGCGCAGATGCACGACATGAGAAGCTAAGTGCTTGTCCTCTTTATACTTATAATCGTGTGTGTCTCTGTGTGTGTGTGTGTGCATGTGTCTATGTATTATTATGTCTCTGTGTGTCTGTGTGGGTGTCTATGTCTGTCTCTGTGTGTCTGTGTGCATGTGTGTCTCTGTGTGTGTCCCTGCATGTGTCCATCTCTTAGTGTCTGCACCCTCCAGGCTGAACAGGGGCAGGAAGAGTGGGGAGAGGAAGGCTGAAGCAAGCCCAGCTCTGAGGCCCTGCCCTCACCTTCGCTCCTTGGGCTGAGCACATGCCCTTGAGGGGCGGACACAGAGCAGACTCCTTCTTGTAGTCTGAAGGTCTGGCCTAGGACTGAGGCAGGAGGACAGCCTGGGGGATAGCAGCAAGGCTCTCAGAAGGGCCGTGGCACCCAGCCTCAGGAGCATCAGCTGCACCCCTCCCCAGCCTGAGAGGCGTGGAGGGCATCCCTGAGCTCCATGGGCCAAAGGGACTTGGATGTTAGACAGCCCAAGTGAATCTCCACAGTCAGGAAACTGGAATATGGGAAACTGCATCAGGGGAGCCATGGGTACAGTCTCCAAGGGGCCTGGGTAAGTGGAGATACTGCTGCTACCGCAGCACATCCCTGTCCCAGGAGCCCAGAGCCCTGCCAGCCTTCTGTGGAATGCCCCAGAGGACATGAAATACACAGGAAACAGGTGGGGTTGCAGAGGCCTGCAGAGACCCGGCCTTAGAAGGGACCACCAATCCCAGAGCACCCTGTGAGCGGATGTGTTGAGCCCTGAGCTCCCCAAGTTAGAATCAACCCCGGGATGAGGCAGGGGCAGCAGAGTTTTAACCTAAAATAGTTGAACAATCACTAACTCAGCAGAATTAACCAGGAAGTGGTTGATTGATCTCTACCGGGTGTAAAAGGGAAACTAGATCAGAATTACAGAAAATAAAGAGAGTTACATTTTTTTCCCTACCCAAGTGTAACTTGGAACTTTGGACCCCTCCAAAGGCATTCCTGCAGTCTGCAAGCAACCAACTTGCCCCTGAGGTGCTGCACCAGGTGGCACCTACATGCTATCCTTCCTGCGGCCTGTCCCCACCCACAGTGGGCTGGCACATCAGTGCGACAGATGTCCAAAGGGAAGAGAAAAAAGAAAATTCCATCTCCACTCAATGCTGCTGATTTTAGAAGGATTCCTTCAGGTTGCAATGATTTAGTTGGGAGCAAAAGTCAGTAAACATTAGCCCGCGAAACAACGATCAAGCCTCTCCAAGCACTTCCACAATCTTGCAATGAAAAGCTCCCTGAGTGGGGAAGGCGCTCCAGAGTGTGCTGGTACCTCCCCTGCTGTAAGCTTCAAGCTCGGAGGAGCCCTGGTCCTTCCTGGCCCCGTTCTGTCTCGGCCAACATTTCCACTCTGTTAAAACACTTGCAAGGCAGCCTTCTAACTAGCAGGGTTCTCAGTGCTTGGAAATCACAGCATGCCTGGTGCTGACTTCGGCCTGCAGACGCCGGATGCCCAGAGCTCACCAGGTGTCTCCATGTGGCAATACAGGGTCTGTCGTCCCTGGGGTTACCTACGGCTGTCTCGTTCATCACATATCAGCAGAGGAGCCTTCCACAGCAGGTGGAGGGGGTCCAGCGTGACCTGCCTCTGAGCCCGGGGACGTCACTGGGACCAGCTTCTGGAGGAAACCCAAAACCTCTAATCAGGCCGGAGTACCTCTGAGAAACTTCTAGCGGAGAGGCAGCAGCTAAAGCCATTCAATAAGAGCAAGAGTAGTGTGACGTTGTTAATATCAGCACACACAAAACCACTAGGAAGCGGGAGACATGTGGTGATGAGTATGGACCCTGGGGATGGCCACCTCCTAGCTTGGAAGCAAAAGGCCAGCCCATTACTGTGGCTCCCGTGAGCTCCCCTTCTGCGGGTAATGACAGTTACCTGCTGCTATGGTCTGAATATCTCTCCTGTGAAAACTCACTAATACTAACAGATGTGATGGAGCCGGAGAAATGGACGCAGCACACACACACACACACACACACACACACACAGGTGTGTAACGGTAGAGAAGACAGGGTCCTTTTAAACCAGCACGTAAGATCACAGACTAATAATAAAGAATAGGAAAGGGGTGGGAACGTGGACTGAGGGAAGACAGACATCATTAAAGTCTTCCAG
>CAUYRT010038388.1:0-16853 GCA_963574885.1 Lepilemur ruficaudatus
AGGCCCACTCTCGTGCCAGCCCAGTTCATTCCTGTGGGGCTGGTTACCGGGACGCTTTCTATGGTTGGCTGTGCCATTAGCGTAAGAGCAGGCATCCCCCTCCTGCCCGCTGGGGGTCCCCGTGAGGGAGGCTGTTTGGGGGACCTCTATTATTAAGCACACACATATGGGGGAGTCCACACCAAGGCAACCTCAGAGGACACAAACGGGGTAGCCTTCTCATCTACCAATACCTTCTGGAAACTCACAGCGATGAATCTTAAGATCTTCTACGGACAATTCCTGATTACAGCATTGGTAGACTCCATCCCGGAACACGGGTCAGACATGACATTAGGTTATTAAATTAGTCTCTTTTCAGAAATAGCACTAGTTCTGTCGACTCCTTGTGACTAACAGGTACGAATAACGGTTGCCTGTGGCAGTACTTTCATTCTTGCGACAGCACTGTCAGCGAGGAACCGCATTATTACAATTTTACACCTGCGGAAACGCAGCGCAGAGAAGTCAAGGATCGCGGAGCTGGCGGGAGCGCACCGGCGACCTGAGTGCGAGGCAGCCCGAGGTTCCCTCCGCGAACCTCCGCGTCTCCATAGAAGGTGCATCTCGTTATGTAGACGCTCAGCAGAGAGACTGCCACTGTTAGGGGATGTCTAAGTCGGGTGCAGGAAGCCTGTGCCGCTGCCGCTGAGGGGGCCCGGCTGAGTGCCCCGGTCCCGCAACGAGGTGACTGACCGTCCACCTTTCCCACCCCAGCTCCCCTGGGAAGCGGGGCTCCGCCGTGCTCCTGCCTGCCTACACCAGCCTGCTCAGTTCCAAACCCCGGCAGGCATTCAGGGGACCAGAGCAAGGAGCCGTAAGCACGAAGGCGCCATGTGTGGCTCGCCTGGCAAACGCCGAGCAGCTGCTGAGCCCGCCGGCCAAGGTCGGCTGTCCTGTCATCTTCTTCCCTTTAAGGGAAACATGGAAAGGACTTGGGGGTGCGGTGGGGTGGGCTTCTCATTCTCATTCCGCATCATGGTGGAATGATGGAATGGTGGAATGGTTCCGCTCACCATTTTGTCAGAAAAGCTGCATTTTTTCTTTTAAAAATGATAGCAAGAGCTTTGCTGCATTCTAAGTGGGACTGTGTTATTAAGACTGGGTGAGCATTTCTTCCCGGAGGAACCCATCTCTCATCTTTAGTGGAGGCAGTGGAAGGACAGAGTGAATCTAAGGAAATGCATTTTGGAGGCAGCCTTTTAAAGAGTGCCTGTGTCGGGCAAAGGAAGCCAACTTCAAAAGTCCCGTACTCCTTTAAGGAGCTCGTAAGTGGCCTGGAAGAGTTCAAAAGAGTTCCACGGAATGCTTGGCTTCCTCCCTCCTTTCACGGTTTTCCTTCTACAAACATTTACAGTTATTATACACCAGGTCCTATATTAGCCACTGGGGTCCCTTCAATACATGGAAGCTACTTTTCACTTTGTTTTGTATTAAGCAAGTCAAGTCATTTACATTTCAAGAATAAGTTAAGCACTGGGCTGGCTGGTGGTGGCAAGTCATGCAAAGTAAGTATTGTTCTGCCTCAACTGGAGTCCCATAGCCCCCAGCCCTGAGGGCCACCCCTGCCCTCATCATCCCCATCCCAATCCCCCCTCACTCCGACCACAGTGGATGAGGTCGCCTTACCTCTCAGCTGCTGGAAGCAGGAGGCACTGCTGTCTGGCTCCAGGGGGTGCCGCAGGACCCCGTTGCTGGGCTTGGGCCTCTCGTATTCTCTTTCGGGGAGCATGGCCTGCTCACTCTCCATGGTGGGGTCTGCGTGTGGGGGCAGGGACTGGGGAAACCCGAACATCAAGAGGGAAGAGAAGAAGAGTAAGGCACCGCAGAGCAGAAAGCCACCCCACCAGGCTCCGATCCAGCGGGGGTCGTCCGGAGTGATGTCCAGGTTACCTGCGAATGGAAAGAGCACAGCTCAGTGTGAGGAGCTGCAGCCGTGCACGGGGGATCCTGCTGAGGGTTTCAGTCACATGCACAGAAAAGCTAACCGCTCTAGAAGTGGCCTGGGGTGGGCAGGACCAGCCGCCGGCTACTAAGCCCATTATTCTACCACAGTGCTTCTGGTCTCCCTTAAAGCTGAAGACTGATCACATTCCCTCCTTAATTTTCTTGTCTACCCTGTGCTTATAACAGTATAAACAAAACAGTGAGAGCCAGACGTTCTCTGAATTTAGGCTGGAATTGACTTGGCAGAGCTGCCAAGGTGCGCTCACGAAACACAAAGACATGTCTGTTGTTCAAGGGTGGGTTTTCACCAGTGATACTTACTCTTGGTCTCCAAAGAAACAGCTCATCTGAGTTTCCACTCAACACCCCACTCCCTGTTTTAAATTAGGTTTACAGCGTGTAAGTGGAGGCACAGAATGGGGGTTAAGAGCACGACCCATGGAGCCAGGCTGCTTGGACTGAAATCCTGCTCCCTTCTCTCCGTGTAAGCTCGGTCAGTGGCGGACGCACTCAGACCAACAGGGCTGCAGGCCTAGACCAGATGGACGGACAGCTCTGGGAAGAGTAACGACTGCAGAGACCAAATGAGCACTTCACTATTTGTCAAAGTCCATTTATAGGCCAGATTTGAACTCTCTATGCCTCAGTTTACTCTTCTGTACAATACCACTGATGACTGCAGTACTTACCTCACAGACTCGCTGGGAAGATCAAACAACCATGGCAGACAGAAAGTGCTCAGAATAGTGCCTGGCATGTACTCGAGCACTTGACCGACAGGAGCTTGTTATTTATGGCTATTTATGGGTCCTCTGGTTGCAAGCTGCTAGTGGAGAGGTTCACTCAAACCTTGTCGGTGGCCTGTGGTTTGGTACCAGTGCTCAATTAGAAAGCTTCACAACCAACTCACCCGTTTAAAGGTGCTATACACATGGTCTGGTTGCCTTGTACTATTATTTCTTTGAGTTTGCAGCCAAAATCACGAGAACATAAACTACAGCTGACCCCATGGTCGAGTTTTTACTATCTGTTTACAACCGCCTTGCATAGCAGCACTCCCAGATGAGCTGCTTAGCAACGTCTCTTTGATGATAAACCGTGTCCCTGGAGCACGGAAGGAGATTCTTGGAGATCTGGGCCATGGTGTATGAGCTAAGACCAACAGGCCTGCAGGCCTAGACCAGATGGATGGACAGCTCTGGGAAGAGTAATGACCGCAGACACCAAATGAGCACTTCACCATTTATAAAATACTCTCCCCGAAGTCTCTTCAGCTAACATTAATGATAATGCCAGGCATCATTTATTAGGGCCTCCTCTGCACCAGGCATTATGCAGAGCACACTCTTAACTGTGCAAGCCAACCGTCCCCACCACCCTACAAGGTAGGATTTTATTATTCTTATTTTATATAGATTGGGAAACCGAGCCTTAGAAAGGTTAGGTTCCTTGCCCAGGTTTGCAGAGTTAAGGATTGGAACACAGGTATTCACGTGCCAAGGTCCATGCTCTATACCCCTCTGTTCTGCTTCCCCTCTTGATTGGACTTCGTTTTGGGCTTCCTGTGGGGTCCTGGGTAAATGACTAATTCCTGTGCTTTGTGCAACAGGTCTAAGACCATGGGCTCTTCCAGTAGGTGGCAAGTGGTCTTTGGAACCCTGGTGGTCTCCGTCCTGGAGAGCTTGACATTTGACATACACCCGGCAGCAATAACTACAGCACTACTGTGAACCAGATGCTTCTTGCACAGCTGCATGTGGGACAGGAGAGAGTGTAACCTTTGAGGGCTTGAGTCCCAGCTCGGCCACTTACTAGCAGGTGACACTGGGCAAGTTACTTACCCTCCCTGAGACTTGGCTGCATCATTTGCAAAATAAAGATGACACCCACCTAGGGTAGTTGCAAAGATGAGCGGTAATAAGCGAGAACCACCTGACACATAGTAGGCTCTTTACATATGGTAGCACTTACTGTTTTCATTTTTATGTATATTTGTATATGAAGGGGAGTTTTAATACATTAATTTTTAAAAAAGGATATGGCATGGGAAAACATAAAAGCAATCTTGAAAGTATCATTATGCAAATGAAGGAAGAGAAAAGGAAGTCAAATTGCCTGGGTAGCTGAACAGGAATGTTTTCACTCGTCATACTGTGTTTCCTCACCTGCTGCCAAGCAATGCACGAAAACAAAAGACAGCAAACAGAGCTCCAGAGTCTCCCTCCATTGTCTAGGGCTCCATAAAGAGGGAACTGAAAAGCTGGCAGATGTGAGCGGGTAAAGAGAGAGAAATCCTAGCAGTTGTTTGGGGGAACAAAATTAGTACCACGTAGAAAGTCGTATTTTAGTGAGGAAGTTAGTGACTCTGTTTGACGTGTGAGAAAACATCCCAGGGACAGGGACAGGGACGGGGGAGGAGGTGGCTCTTCATGTGAACGTGTCACCTCGCTCCCCGTAGGCACGGGAGTACGCGTGGAGAGCTGGCGTCTGCTGGCAGCTGGAAGGACGGGGAAGAGCACGTTGCCCATGTCAGAGCCACAGCTCGTCCACCATCCACGAGAGGAGGAGAATGGCCGGCGTAAGGGCGGCGGAGGGCAGGATTTGGTAGATCCAGGAAAACCATCCCTGACTATTCTGGGAAGTATTCATTTTTTTTCCCTTCATTTCAGAGATCCAGAGCACCGTGGCAGGGAGGGCAGTAACATGCTGAGGAGAAAGCACACAGCTGTGGGGTGCACTGCCTCAGGACAGAGAGGCTGGTGTGCAGCAGGGAATTCTAGAATGCTCCGGGGAAGACGGCTGACTAGAGCTTGAACCTAGTCCGAGAAACACCTTCTCTGAGATACTTCTTTTCTCTATTCATCTCTATGACAAATAATGTTTTTACGAGGCAGTTTGGCCAGTGAGGGTGAAAAATCTCCCTCCACCTGTCCAGCAATCATCAATGCTCGGTAGATATTCTTTCAGGACTGACGTTGAGGGACAGTTGTCTATGAGCTGGCAGAGAGTGGTGTGGGGGACAGTTCCAATGTCTGCACTCAAATCTCCTCTTCTGAGGACAAGGGAGATCATACCTCCCATGCTCTGTGAAGTCAGGTGTGGCCACATGCCAGAGTTTTGCCCATAAAATGTAAGCAGAAGGGACATGTGTCATTTCTGTGTGGAAGTATATACGTGCTGGTGCATGACAGCCCATGCTCTTTCCTCCTAAGATGGTCCCTGACAGGCTACAATGAACACAATGTCCCCAACTGACCTGTACTGGATCTAAAGCATCAAAAAGAAACCTGCAGTATTCTAGGCCACTGGGATGTGTGAGCTGTTTGTTACTGTAGCACAACTTGGCCTACCCTGACTATACAACAGGCTTAGGAAATACAAATCTGTAGGAACAGCAGTCCCAGGCAGGCTTGGCATAGCAAAGGTATTGTGTTAGGTACAGGTAGAGGGAAAGGCTTGAAAACCTCTTTACTTCTATATCTGGTTGTCATCAGTGTCTTGACTTTAAAAAATTACTGCCATTCAGCCTTTTGGTGAAGGCTATTTTCAGGAAGACGCCCAGAACAAAACTGAAAAGCACCAGTCTGACTCATTTACTCAGATGCATCAAGTTGCCAATGAAACCAGACACATGGATGAGGAAAGACGTTGAGCAGGATGGCATGGAGACAGTGTCCCAGGCTGAGGAGACAGCCTGAACAAAGGTGTGGCACAGTCAGGGGACCCTAGGTAGACAGGCTAAGCTCCCTCTGGCCACGTGTCTAGCCTAGCCTGTGGTCATTCCAGGCACTGAGAAAAGATGCTGTTTCATTCTCGGGGGAGTTTGCAGGGTTTGGGGGTGAGGTGGAGAACCACGAGGGCAGGAAGAGCCACATGCTGGGAGCAGCGTGAAAGAGATGTCTGCCTGTCGCGAGGCTGGGTGGGCGCACCCCGAGCCTGCCCTTGCACAGGCGCCAACGGGCACAGAGGGTTTTCTCCTCTACTAGAGACATTTTTCTAACCTTCCACTCCTGGCGTGTGACTCTGGGTGGCTCTTGTCTGTGCTGGGTGAGCTGAGCGAGCTGCCGACAGCTGTTTGCTCCATGCCCACAGTCAAGGGAATAGACGGGGCTCATTGCAAGTCACACACCTGAGTAGAAAATGGAGGCTGGGAGGGGCCGAGGGTGGCATCAGAACGTGCAGCAACCCAGCCGCTGGGCTAATGAGAACAAAACAAAGGCGTCCAGTGGTAGCAGTCAGCCCTCAGAACGGCAGGGCAGGAGGATCAGCCTGGCGACCTTTTTTGTGAAGCAAACAGATGGCCACATCCTGTTCCAGCTGCAAACACCATGCAGCCGTCTGCGAAGCAGGCTGGCGTGTGCCACAGGACAAGTCTGCGTGGACATGCTGGCGACGTCAGGTCATCGCAGCAAGGCCTTTGTCCAGGGAAGGGGGAGCCTTCTAGCTAAATTCGTGGAGAGGTTTCAGGGAAGCAAGTTGCTCTGTCAGGAGAGGGACTTTGAGGGGACTTTGAGGTCAGATAGGCCTGGGGACAGATCCTTGCTCTGTCCCTTACTGGCTGTGGACCTCTGTTAACCTCTCAGGTTCGTCACACCTAACATTTACTGTGTGCTGACTGTATGCCGGGCAATGAGCTTGATGCTTTGTAAGACTGACCCATGCCAGCCACACACGCCCTGAGATGTCGTGTGCTCAGGATCATAGGACTCGTAAGGGGTGTGGTCAGGATTCGAGTGGAGGTCTCATTTCAATGCTCCAACTATTGTCCACTGTGTGATAACGCCTCGTCTAACAGGATCCACACGTCCATGGGAATGTTCTGAGCTTCCAACAAAGCAATCTATGCTCAGCTTTAACAAGTGGCCCGCTTGTGCCTGCTGTCTTACTAATCTCCTCCTAATAAGCCCATGCTGGTGAGCCTGGTCGGTTCAATGATTAGGGGCCTGCTCTGCCAACAAGTCGGCCTTTCCTCAAGGTCCTGTTCTTGTCTGGATTTGTATTTCACAAAGACATTCTAAAACAGAAATTCTGAAGGCACCATTACATCTTCCTCCAGCCCCCAGGGAAGAAACCTATTCTCCTTAAGATGCGGGGCAGAGGGGGCCACACAGGGACAAATACAGGCGGAAGGCAGTAGCTGCAGAATCGCCGACTCTAAGCACAGCTGGCCGAGCCCCCAGGCAAGCTCCCTCCAGGTGCCTCCCCGTAGCCGGCCCGTTCCTACAACCAACCCTCTGGCACCCCGGCTGCACCTGCCCACCGGCCTCAGCCAGGCTCCCTCCTGGACTCTCCCTTCAGCGCTGCCTCCTCAGCCCTGCCAGGCTACCTGGGGGACGTCACAGTCTCTCCTCCGCATGCCCTGCAACAAGGGCCCTCCAGGGACCTGCCTTACGGTCACAAATTCTGGGCCACTGCTGTCCCTGGAACCCCCGATCTCAGCTGGGATTTCAGAAACAGTGGCTGTGCGCACGGCCCCTGCACCTTCATGCCTAAGGGAACGTTCCCACACCTTAGCCCTAAGGAAGGGCTCTGTTTTAGCTAAGTGAGGAAAACATAGGCGGGGCTTAAAGAATTGAGACCACCCTCCCTCAAATACAGCCCAAATCCACTTACAGGTGACACGTTTCAGTCACAGATTAGGAACAATAAAAATTGCCAGAAACTAGAATTCTGTGGCTGACTCCCGAGTAGAATAAATGATGTTCTCCTGCCCTCTACTGGCGAAGAGCTGTGCGGACCCTCACAGCCTCCGAGAAGGACGGAAACAAAGACCCTGACTCGCGGTCATCTTGCCCTTCCTCAGAAACGGCTGGGGACACCTGCTAGCCCCTTGTCAGCGGGGAAGGCTGTCATCAGCACGACACCTGTCTGTCTTAACACATAGGGGCATCAGGTTGCCAATGAACCTGGAACCATGGGTGGTGTTGCTTCCCTCTGAGCCTTGAAGGGTGAACAAAGATGTTGACCAGAGTGGGATGGGAACAGCATTCCAGACTGAAGGAACAGCCTCAGCAAACTGAAGACACTGGGAGTGGACAGACTAAACCCCCTCCAGCCACCTGTCCACCTCCTGGTCATTCCAGGCACTGAGAAAAGATGCTGTTTCATTCTCAGGGGGAGTCTGGTGAGAGAAGTCTGGGGTGGAAACACCTGCATGCTGGCCCAGGAGCTCCAGGTTTCATACAGAGAGACCCCTTGGACTGGGCACATCACCTGCCCCCTCTGACACTCTGCTTCCTCCTTTGTAAAATGAAAGAGTCTAGAGATAATGATGTCTGAGGTTCTTTTTGGCTTAGAGATTCTGGTCCTTCATAGCCCTTGGTTCAAGGCCACCACTGATACACTGATGACAAAATATGCTGCCCGGCCACTGTGCTACTCTTCAAGGCAGCTGACCCACTGCACCGGAAGGACTCCCTTTGCATCCCCTCTGCCAGCTCTCTTATGCTGCCTTTGGTGCCGCGGTGGAAGCTTGCTTTTCCATCCACACGGCAAGATGCAGGGTTGTTTCTCTTCCCGGCCCACCCCTCACCCCGCTCGCTAGGAACAGGGTTCAAAGGGACAGCCAACTGCTGGAACACAGCAGCCACTCAATTACCTCCAGACAGACACGGCATTCTAAAAGAATAAATAAACATGGCTGCATCTGATCTCTTTTTTCCCACTTGGAAATTTGTAACATCATTAACTACAAGTAAATATATCAGTGGGATTAATGGAGTGAATCACAAAGCGACTTGATTGGATTTAAAACGTTATTTCTTTGGGGTGAATTAGTTAATTTAGCACTGTCGAGGGATGATGGATTGAGAACCCGGGGACTGAGAGTTCTTATTGATCCTGAGAATAGATCGGCACGAGAAGGAGAAGCTGAAACAGCTTCTCACCTTGTTTTCCGAGAGAAAGGAAATGGGGCTTTGATACTCGTTAAACTGTACGGAAATATAGCGTTCTCTTTCAGGCACAGGGTGGAGTTGGGACCACATATGGTAGGTCCCAACCCAGATGGTAGGCATCATCTCAGAGGGTCCCCATAGATCCCCACCCCCTGGTATTCATATCCCTGTGTAATGATCCCTTCTCCTTCAGAGTAGACTTGCACGAGGGACTGGCTTCTAACACACAGAACACAGCAGTAGTGAGATGTCACTTCTGAGATTAGGTTATAAAAAGGCTGTGGCTCCTGTCTCAGGTGCTGTCTCTCACCTTCTCTTGGGTTGTCTGCTCCAGGGCGGCCACGCTGAGGCAGCCATGTGGAGAGGGCCATGGCAGTGGGCTAGGAAGTGCATCCTCTCCCCATCCAGCCTTGAGATGACCTCAGACCAGGCTCGTACCTTACAACACCTTGACTGCAGCCTCCCATGAGACCCTCAGCCAGAACCACCCAGTTAAGCTCTCCTGTATTGCAAACCCACAGCATAATCTAGCCCATCCTACCTAGCACACTGTCCAATCCCAGAATCAGGGACTGGGGGGGCCCAGAGCATTCTGAGAAAAACATTTGCGTTTCCTGCTAAAAACACAAGTTTTGCATAAAATGTTTTTAATGTGGTATTTCCTCAAAAAGGCCACCACAACAGTGTCTCATAAAAGGATTTTCAAATATTCTGTCTCATTGATCCCATTTGCACACTTGCACTTCCAGAACACGTGCTCCAACTTTCAGTTTATTTAGAAGGTAGGGCCCTCGTGTAGGTAAATGGGCCAACACTTTATGAGTGTGCACCAGGGGCATTTCTACACATACACTCTCATGAGATTCCTAAAACAGCCCTTTGAGGCATATATAATTATTGTTATTACCCTCAATTTACAGATGAGCAAAATGAAGATTTCAGGAGTAAAATCAGCTATTGGGGATTATCCAGCCTCTAGGTAGAGCTCACACTTGAGTCTAAACCAGTACCCCTGGCTCTTTCCATCTGATCTCAGCGAGGCCCCAGCTACTCAGGCGGATGGATGCTCTAAGGCAGCTCTTAGTAAAAAGGTTTCAGAACCTGCAGGCTGAAGAGTCCTTTATGAGGGAGGACATGCTTACAGACAACAGTTAGAAATTGAGAAATGTTCCTTACTTGTGTCAATGAAGACCGCATCCACGTAGATTTTGGTACAGAAAGAGCCCAGGATAAACCCGCAGGCTGGTCCAAATACCAGCATCGTGAACAGGATTCCTGAAAGAAGATGATGAAAGATTTGATTACAAAACAGACACCGTTCAATGAGCACAGTCAGCAAAGGTCAAGGAGATTATTTTACATTGATTGGACGAGATGTGTGATTAGACAAATGATGTTACAGGAGTTAGTCTAAAAATCCTAAAGGTGAAAGCTAGCATTTCTAATTTTGGGGAACTGTATACCGAAGCACTGCATATCATGGTAGAATTCTTTAGCATTTCGGTAGATTGCTGTGAAATATTTGTGGGCCCCAGTGCACTTACTTTTAGAGGACTTTCCCCCATGTCAATCAAACATGTGAAAATGCATCCACATCTATCATTAAATATGTTTTCTGCCATCAACACTTTTGAAAGGATTTTTGTAGTTTTGCTTTTACATTTATTTGGCTTTAGGTAACTCATTTAATCTAGGTTGGCTAAGATTCACCGGCACTCATTGTGAACGCTCAGGAATTCTTGTGAAGCGACAAGAATCTAAGCCAGTTTTTTTTTCCCAAGTGTAATGAAATGCTTATGAGCCCCTAAATTTAGCAAATAGCCAAGTTCACACAATGGTATGCTTTGAGAACATTTAATGAGATACTTACTAGTTCCAATTTTGCAATTCCCCCCCTCCATACTTTGAAGTCATTGTGTTATCGTGTTCTTGTTGCCATACTAGCTGTTCAGGACTTAAGATTTTCTATAGGACTTGAGAATACGACAGGCCCTGGGTGGTGCTTTAAGTATCTGGTGGATATAATATCCAGAATTTTGCACAGACATTTTAGGATCTTTCAGGGAAAAAAACGTACTAAGCCCAAACTAAAACCCACAGGTTGTAGCTATTTAATTAAATTTCATTTTGGTAGGCATTTCCTGGGCATCGACAGTTCCCTAAGCCCCGGGGATAAAAATAAGCGTAAAGCAGTGGCCTTTTCTTTTTGAAGCTGGCCATCTGATGGGGAATATCAGTACATGCCTAATTCCAACCCAAGTAGACAGCTTGAAGGGTGGGTGCTAACAGGTCCACACGGGCACCTGAAGAACAGGGTAGCTCAGCGGAGGAGACCTCTCCAGCCCGGTCTGTTTGGGGGGGGATAGGTCAACTCAGCCTGAATTCTCTCAGTGATGTCCTCGTGGAACCAATCCAATATCCGCCCAGGCAATCGACATTTACTGAGCTCCTTCCTGCGCCAAGCACTATCCTTAGGGCTGGGGACTCAGCATTGAACCAAACGGTCAAAAGTCCCGGCCTTCGTAAAGCTCGTGGACTTGGAGAGGTGGAAAACCACCTCAGGAACTGTAGACAGGAACTCAAATGGTTTTTAAATACTGGACAAAGGGAGCCATGTCTTCCCTACTTGTAGACAGGAACCTAGAACCCCAGAGCAAGCCCTTGAAGGGAGCTTATAGAAATGTTCGATGACGAAAAGAATGAGAAAAGACGTTTTATATCACAGGAACATGGCTGAATCCAGCCTCAGCAGACTCCTACTCCGTGATTGGAAACCTGGAAGTCCGGCTGTCTCAAAATAGTCACTCCATAGCCAGCCAGAGCCCCCCAGGTCTTATTTCCATTAATAAGAGGAATTTTTAACAATGAAAATGTGTCACTTTGGAGACCACCAAAGTCCCCACTACTAGCACATTCCCTCTGGTTTGTCAAACCTGAGATGAAGATAACCAGAGGAAACTGGGAGGGGCTGCGGGAAAAGTCTGAAACACAAGGACCCTTCAGGTGTGGGCTAGAATTCGGGGGCTGTCCCCAGGGGAGTTAGGGAGCAGAACTGGTTGGTCTTGGCCCTGTTCTTCGGGGGAGGGAAGAGCAGCTGGAAGAGACGCCGAGACAGCCTCAGGGCTGAGGGGCGTGGACAGCAGCTGTCCGAAGCAGGAGCAGCGCCGACGTGGGACTGAAGAGGTTTCTGCCTCAGAGTGAAGTCACAAAGCTAGCCACGTCCTCCCGTCCAGGCTGCAGGCTGAAGGCCACAGTGAGCCACCGGTCAGAGTTACGGGCATTCTAAGACGGCCCAGCAAGCAAACACACTGCTCAGGCCTTCCCAAAAGCAAGGGACACAGGGCGCAGGAATACAACTGTCCTGCCGAGGGTGCTGCTCTGCTCTTGTCACTCCCATCCATATTCCCAGCTCTGACCCTCGGCAGCCCCACCCCCGCCACCCATCATAACACGCCTTCATTAAAATGAAATAAATCCTCCAAACAACATAATCATCACTGAGCCATGCCCTAAAGACCGAATGATGAAAATTATCATTAATATTTAATCATTGGAAGGAAAAAAAAGAAACAACCAAGGAGCTGAAGAGCTGTTGAGGAGATGGTGCCGTCACCCTACACTTGGGGACGGTGGAGACAAGAGCGAGGACGGCCAGACGCCTGGAATAGCTGGGGCTCCCCAGGCCCGGGCCTCTGCCCTCCCGCAGAGAAGGCAGGGTGTCCCTCAAGCTGCTGACCTCGGAGGGTTCAGCCTGGCCAGTGACCTGGGCTGGTGGCTCAGACAGGGGACAGCAGTGGCCTGCTGTGGGGACACCATGCCCCAGGGCAGCCTCTCCACCCAGCCGAGGGCACCTCCCACCCCAGATCTGCTAAGAGCGGGTGTGGATCTGCGCCCCGTCTGGGCTGTGGCTTCCATTTTAGCAGGGTGGAGTTCTCCAACACCAGAGAAACCAGACAGGACCCAAATCCAAAAACCAGTGAAAGATGCCAGGCGCATGTATTTCCGGGTGAAGGGCATCTCCCCACTCAGATGCAATCTCCAGGGGCATTTTCTAAGTCACTGCCCCTCAGAGAGATGTCTAGGTAAATCTCCAGCAGCAGCGTGCTCTCAAACACTTTTGAAAGGACCGTCCAGCAGTGGGGACGTGAGGGGACCTTCATGCCTCAAGGAGTGCCCCTTTCACCTCAGAAATATCGTAGTGCAATGGCTCAAATGAAGAGGCTTCAGAGGGCACAGCCCGGGGTCTTCAGGGAGAGCTGGTCCCCTGAGGACGTGCGAGGCAGAAAGGTTACTTCTGCATTGGCTTCCTTGGCTGTTCCTTGAATCCACCCAGCCAGGCTGCGATTTTGATTTTACTTGTTTAGCGAAGCCGCCTTCAAATGTTCTGCCTCGACGGGAGAGACAGACTGTCAGGCACCAAAAGCCAGGTGTGCATGCCCCGATCCTAAGTTGTTCACAGAAATGCTAAGGGCCAAAGCCAGTCTAGACACTTTCGAAGAGGCAGAACAGTTGTCAAGGTTTGGCCTAGAGGATGTCAGGATTTCTCTCAAAGCCATAATGATGAGGACGATGTGCTTTAGGCACAAGGAACAACGGATATACCAACAAAGTGAAAGAGACAGCCCAGACACAGACCCACACCTACATGGACACCTCACTTACAGCACAGTGGACATTGTAAAGAAATGACGCAGAGGATGATCTTTTTCATAAATCCTGCTGGGACAACTTGAAAAAACTAACCTCACCTCACAGCACATGTAAAAATCAATTCTAAGTGGATCAGACACCTTAAGTGTGAAAACAAAGCAATAAAGCTTCCAGAAGATGATAAAGTACCTTTATGATGTTGGGTGTAGGGAAAAATTTCTTAAACCAAACAGAAAGCACTAGCTATTGAAAGAAAAGATTGATAAACCAGTCTACGTTATAATCAACAACTTCATTCATCAGATTCATCAGAACAGCCCACTAAGAAAGTAAAAATGTGGGAAAATACATGTGTCATATACACAAGAATCAGAGGGCTCCTACCTAAGACTATATAAAATGACTAAATTAATGATAAGAAGAAAAATCAGCAGAACAAGGCATAGAAACATTAATAGGCATTTCACAAAGGAGGAAATCCAAATGAACATGAAAATATGAAAAATATGAAAAACATGAAAATATGAAAAAATGCTCAATGGTACTAGAATTCAGGAAAATGTAAATTCAGACAACAATGAACTCCCATTATGTTCTCAGCTGGTTAATGAGTTTGATGATACCAAGTGTTGGCAGGGATCTGGAACTCCTGTACCCTGCTAGTGCACGTGTAAACTGGATACTACTTCAGTGGTGTCTGGAAAACTGAAGATAAATTAATTCAGTGACACACAATTCGTACTCCTAGGTAAACCCCCACAGGAAACATGCTGATGTACTGGGAGATGCATCCAAGAATGCCTGGACCAACACTGTTAGTAAGATTTCCAAACTAGAAACATCTCAAATGTCTGTATAAACAAACTGTGATCTCTCCACACTGTAGGACACAGCAAAGAAAACAGATTATCTGCAGGATGATCATCCACACCATGGCTGACTCTTCAAGATACAATGCCAAGGGAAAGAACATGCACTGGTGGGATTCCACTTACATAGGATTTAATCGCAAAGTTAAACTCTTTGGTGAAGTACATACACCTAGGCGGTCAAACTATAAAGAAAACCAGGGAAGTGGTTTGATAGAAGTCAGGATTGTGGTCACTGCCGGGGCAGGCAGGGGTTATGATCAAGAAGGAGCCGGGCAGGGTGGGGAGAGGAGCTCCTCCGGGGCTGCTCTGTGCTTGACTTGTTTACAGGCTACGCGGGTGATTGTTTCACAACAAACTGTAAGATGTAGATCTGCACGTCGTGCAAAAACATGGGTGTCATATTCTTCATACAGACACACATGTGTGCACCTGTGATACACGTGATGATAGATACACATACCCAAGTGGCTACCGACTGAGCGCTTACTGTATGATGCAGAGACTGCGCGATGCGATTCGTACATGTTATCTGACGATTCCTTCCAACGATGCAACGAGTTAGGTGCCGCCATCTCATTGCATTGTTTTGTCCAAGAAGGAACCGAGGCTCACTTAAGCAGCTTGCCCCATGGCACGTGGCTTCCAGGTGGCGGCTTAACCACTGCACACTTCTGCAGGACTGAGTCCCCAGTTAGCTTGAGCACAAGAAAACAAGGTCAAAGAACAAAAACAAAATCGAACTCCAAACTCTGCTATTCAAAAGCAGCTGCTTGAAAGCAGTAAGCCATTTACGTGCACGGACACGCTGCTTGGAAACCGGAACTGGCAGCGGGGAGGCCCCGCGAGAAGGCAGGTGGGGTGAGGTGAAGAGTGGGTTCTGGCGCTGGGCTGGATGTGGAGCCGGGTGCCACCACTCCACTGTCGGGACACCTGGGAGGTCCCTCGGCCTCTCTTCGCTGGTTCCTGCGTCTGAAGGATGCTGGTAAGACCTATTTTACACGGCTGTAGTGAGGAATACGTGACAGCAAATGTAGGGTCCAGTGTGACCCCTGACAGAGGTGAAGCACGTGACAAACGTCAGTTTCCACTGCTGCCTACGGTGGAAGACACCGTGGGTGCCTGTTCCCCCAATTCTGTCCAGCCCCGAATCTTCCGCAGCCAGGCTCACTTAAGGCCTGCTCTTGGCAGAGACACCGTCATTGGCTGGCTACGGTGGCACAGGCAGCACTGTGTGCAGAAAATGTGGACCCTTCCTCCTGAACCTTTGGTTTTATGTGCCAAAGCGTGGCACAGGGCCTGGCTTCCGTGAGCATGGCCTGCCAGGCCTGGGAGAGAGGAGCGCAGGCTGCCCGAGGAGCGGCAGGCACCTGCCACCTGGCGGCAGGAACTCTGTAAGCCGCTGAAAGCAAAGGCGGACAGGCCCTCGAGAGACCCAGGGACTTCTGCCAGTGCCCCTATTCACCTCGCAAGTTAAGCAAATCCGTTGGTATTTCTGCCTCAGTCTCCCTATGTAGACAAAAATACAAAGACCATCTGTCTGCAGGGAGGGGCAGTGTCAGGTGTGTCTGTGAGCGTGGTACAAGTGCTCCCTGTGCCTCAGTCCCCTCTTCTGTAAAATGGGCTGACAAAACCCCCACACCTCCTAGGGAGCCTTTGAGGATCAAATGCATAAATGCACAAAAAGGGCTTAAGATCAGTTCCTGGAACATAGACATTCTCGAAAAATGTTAGCTATTGTCCGTTCTTCTCACCGGTGCCTCCAACAGCAGGATTTTCCTTTTCTGCTTTCTGAGTTTTACTTTTTTGATCACTTAGGTTAGTGATGCTTATTTCAGAGAATGTAGAAAACAGAGAATCATACCAAGAAATAACACTTTCATATTTCTCTTTAGCTATTGTTGTATTTGTATTGTATTTCTTCCCTGTGTGTTTTCCATTCATAGACAGTATACATTAATTTAAAAACAAAACCCCCTTTATGCATTTTAAAAGAAACACATGATCATTAACAATGACCCTAGAATAAGCCGAGCACAGAGAGGCAGCCGGACACAGTGGCCAAGGACACAGACCCTGGAGCTGGATGGCCAGGGTTTGCGTTCACTAGCTGCGTGACCTTTGGAAAGTTCCTTACCTTCTCTGGGCCTCCGCACTCTCACCTGAGAGTGGGGTTGCTAATAGTTTTGATGTTTGAGTGATTAACGCATGACAGGGGCTTTCCGCAGTGCCCAGCCTGGAGCACTAAGTTTTAGCTATCGTTATTGTACAGATGACGAAACAATCGCCACCTGTCCCCACCCAGAAAGAGACACTGACAGCCATTTAGATGTTCCCTTCTAGTCTGTGCCTATGCAAGAGGTTTACTTTTTAGAGTAATTTTTAAAAAAATAGTCAACACAGCTCTCCTAATGACAGAAAACCTGGAGAGAAATGATAAGACTCTCTGAAG